>JANHGN010021922.1:77194-168118 GCA_024605025.1 Megaceryle maxima | reverse complement strand
TCCTTTCCTTTCCTTTCCTTTCCTTTCCTTTCCTTTCCTTTCCTTTCCTCTCCTCTCCTCTCCTCTCCTCTCCTCTCTCTGCTCAGGATCTATCTGCCATCTTTGCAGTAGAGGGTATTTTTTCTTCAATGCTCATATATTATCTAGCATAGTGGGGTAGCTGAACAGCATTAAAAGACAATAATAACAATAATCATAATCATGACAACACAAGGCTGTCCTGGAAAAAACCACTGACCTCCCATGAACCTGAGTTCTCCAGCAGTAAATACAGTCACTTCCTCCACAGCTGAATTTGGCCTATTTTGGAAGATAGTGAAACAGGAAAATAACCTAATTTCTTAAGGTATGAGCATTCCAGGGGGAAAGTTTGCAGCCATTATCTTTTAAAAACTAGGCTAAGAATTTTTTCTCTGTGACATTTTCTAGTGAAAGTTCATAACCAGTCATTTTATCCATCTTCTGGCCAGGTCAGAACTCTTGGGTGGAAGGCAGGATAGAGAGAATTCCTTTTTTACTACAAGTTGCTGAATTAACTGAACCTGAAATGCTTTGCAGCTGTGTGCCCATCCCAGTGAAATTGTGAAAGGAAAGAGGAAGGGGTAAAGGAAAGGGAGAAAAGGAAAGGGGGAAATGGAAAGGGGGAAGAGGAAGGGGTAAAGGAAAGGGAGAAAAGGAAAGGGGAAATGGAAAGGGGGAAATGGAAAGGGGAAAAAGGAAGGGGTGAAAGGAAGGGGGGAAAGGAAGAAGGAAAGGGGAAAAGGGAAAGGGGGAAAAAAAGGGAAAAGGAAAAGGGAAAAAAGGAAAGGGGAAAAGGGAAACAGAAAAAGGAAGGAAGAAAGAAAGATTGATCTCTTTGGCAGGTTTTTTGCCTTTCCCACTTCCCAGTCACTTGGCAGCTCTCTTCCTTGGGGAATAGACACCAGGGAAGTTGGTCTGCCTCGTGTAGAGATCCCTGGCAGACAAAAATTTTGAGGACTTCCAGGACTGAAGGCTCTAGCAAAGTCTGATATGCAGATTACATTAGTCAAGGGTAAGGTTGTCTTCAGTGCTGACATGGAGGACTCAAAATGTTCTCTTTTTCTGTTCAAATTAGGGCAAAACCAAACTGCAAAATCCCCAGATCCTCAAAGGCATAGTATTACATTTCTCTGCATTGATTTCTGGTTTTGGACAAGTGACTTATTGCATTGTAAGGACTTTCTGAATGGTGGTCAGAAAGGCAATTAGAAATATTTTCCAGTGTTAAAAGCTTGGCTTTCACTGTGAAAGGCTCCCCTGCCTGTCAGCAAACCCCTACATTTATCATATTGTATTTAAAAACATAGAATCCTTGTGTAGGCCTGATTTCTACCCCATTTAAAGGTTAATCAACCACAGCAAAATTTTACCTCCATAACAACAGAAAAATGACAAAATCATTTGATTTTCCCTTGGTATTTTCTTCCAGCAGCAAAGCTGTTAGCACTGCCAGGACAGTAAAGTACCAGGATTTATTACATTAATACTAACAAAATCTACTAGCTACAGGAAAATTGCTGAATGAGTAGCACGACTATGCAAATATTACTGTTAATGATATATTCTAACTGCTACAGAATTGGGGAAAAAAGAGGTACGATTGCTTTATACTGCCTCTGGGCAACGGCTAATTGCACGCTGTAATTATAAGTGTGTTTCCTTAGCTAGTCTAGAGGATTAGGTACATCATGAGAGGGAACTGTAATGCTAACTCAGTGTGACAAGTATTGCCATGTCTTCTCACAGAGTGGTAGGTGTTGGAAAGGACCTCTGGAGATCATCGCGTCCAACCCCCCTGCCAGAGCAGGATCACCTAGAGCAGGTCACGCAGGAACGTGTCCAGAGGAGGAGACTGCACCACCTCCATGGGCAGCCTGTTCCAGTTCTGTCACCCTCACCATGAGAAAGTTTCTCCTTACAGTTACATGGAACCTCCTCTGTTCCAGCTGGCACTCATTGACCCTTGTGCTATCATTGGATGTCACTGAGAGGATCCTGGCTCCATCTTCCTGACACTTGCCCTTTAAATATTTATAAACATGAATGAGGTCACCCCTTAGTCTCCTCTACTCCAAGCTGAAGAGACCCAGCTCCCTCAGCCTTTCCTCAAAAGGGAGATGTTCTATTCCCCTAATCATCTTTGTGGCTCTGTGCTGGACTCTCTCAAGCATTTTCCTCTCCTTCTTGAACTGAGGGACCCAGAACTGGCCACAATATTCCAGATGTGGCCTCACCAGGGCAGAGTAGAGGGGGAGGAGAACCTCTCTGACCTACTAACCACACCCCTTCTGATCCACCCCAGGATGCCATTGGCCTTCCTGGCCACAAGGGCACAGTGCTGGCTCCTGGTCATCCTGCTGGCCACCAGGACCCCCAGGTCCCTTTCCCCTGCACTGCTCTCCAACAGGTCAGTCCCCAACATATACAGGTACCTGGAGTTGTTCTTTCCCAGCTGCCAGACTGTTTCTTTCAAGGACACTTGCATCTTGTAGGTGGCCAGTCACTGGCCATGTAAACTGTCTGCTAGTGGTCCAGCTCCTGTGCAGCTGCATCAGCAGCTGCTGACAATCTACAGGCAGCACAGAGGCCCCTGAAGCTCTGAATGTTACCATGCTGTGGCTGAATCTGTGAATAATGGACACTGTAACTGCTCGTGGCAGATCTGAAAACTGATGGAATTGTGACTGATGATACAATAGAAGTTACTGCTGTGGAGGGAGCCGCAATTCAGCGCTGCGGTCCCATGACAAGTCTGTGGCCTCAGCAGCATGTAGGGTAAAGCAGCTGCTGTAATTGCAGCTGACGGCTTGGGGCTCCTGGGCTCCTGAGGTCTCTGAGAAGACTTGCAATTCACAGGCTGGCCAAGTTTCCCTCTCTACCAGAAAGGAGGAGCTCATATGCCAATACTCACCTCGGCAATGGTGGGGAGCACGGATGCTGAAGACCCCTAAGTGATGAGGAAAGTCCTCCCACTCGCTGCTCACCCCAACCAGGAGGTATCAGGGTGATACACAAGCAATGTTCAAAAAGGTAAGGAGGAGCTTGGGCTGTGTTCCATGCTGCTAGGGGGTCACATTTGCACCAAAGCAGCACGGGAAGGCTGTCCGCAGCCTCTTGCAGGAGGAAATAATACTTCTTCATGCAATTATCATCAACCTCGCATCACATGTTCTCCTGGTTTTCTCTCCCTGAAATCAATTTATGTATCATCATATAATCTTTTTAACTATTAGGCATTGTGGATACTTTGAAAATATCTACTTACTTTGGTTTCCAAATCACCTGCTGCATTCTCTCACATATATGAGACAGGCATTAGGTGGCAGTATGGACTGGAAACTTCAGCATGGGGCAATGGGCAAGGAATTCCTATTCCCCATTCCAGTTGTAATGTGGAAAGATCCTCTAAACTTCCTTTTCTGCCTGATAAATAGAGGTGTAAGTAATGACCCACTGATGTCCTGAGAGGATTAATTAGCTACTGTCTTGACAGTAGTGTTCATGAAAAATGCACTCTGTGAGTACAGAAATAGTCAAGTAGAGAATCTTTCTTTGACATCAGTTTAATGTCACACATTTTGTCCTTGGTTCCTGCAGTGTGACACATTTGATCCATAATTCAGCCCATACATTTTCATTTATTCTATTCTTAGATTTCAGAGAGACTCAGATAGGAATTTATAGCTAAATCTAACTTCCCAAACCATAGCCTGACAGGACTAATCAGAGCTAAGTACACAGTAGTTAGTGAAGAGCTGACAAAGTGCTTTCATAAAGTCATTGCAAGTTAAAGATGGAAAAAGCCTAGTGGGTCATCTAATCCATCTCTCTGCCTCTGAAAGGTTTTTCTTTATTGCACAGTTTTGCTAGTGCTGTATCTAAGCTGATGAAAATGTTGTTAGAAGTTTTCTAGGGAAATCCCCCGTCTGACAGCCAAGGAAGGCCCAGATATCCAGATGAGTTCCAGCTTCACTTTCCCCCTGCTTCAACCCATAACTTCCAGCAACGTGCCTCAATCCAATCCGCATCGCTTGTCAATGTGCAAAGGGGAGTTCGGCTAACACCAGCCAATTATCAAAATACCCCAGCTGATTCAATTCTGATTCAGATGTTCTTCAACCCACATCGGGGTCCTGCTCGAACTCAGTCCAGTGACTCCTAAATTGCCTTGTACTATTGATATTTCACCTTGCAGAGGGATATTTCTGTTCCCAGGAAAGCAGACCATTAGCAGGGCAACTTTACCTGGTGCTGTGCCTGGGACCTCTGACAGGTACAGCCTCAACTCTGAGCCTGTGTTTTTATACCTGAAATCCAGAACTAATGCCATCTTTTATGCCACCATATCACACTGCAGGCTCATTTCACCAGCTCTCAAAGATGCTCCCATCTTTTCACATTTCTTATCTTTCACCATAGCTGCTCTGTATGATTTTTTCTTCCTTTGGATTATTTCCATCTTTTCCTCTGCCTCACTGAGTTAATTTACATATTTTCACCCTGAATCTCACACTGTTTTTCTATGTTGGTATCCTCTACAGCATTATTTGTCTGTTCTTTTCTGTTTTCTCCAGGGCAGGTACTTATACTTTCACATCATCTGCAGTTTCCCTTACTCTCAGATTAATGAGGGCACCTGCATAAAAAGCAAGCCTAACACAAATCCCTACACCTCATGCACTTTCCTTTTAGGATTTATTTCACCCTTGTGTTTGTGCAAACCCACTCTGCTCAGACCTCCTTGCATAGCAGAAAGTTACTTGGCTTCTCTGCTACTCTCATTGCTCCACACCTTACCCATGTTATTTGCCCAACCAACCATTTTTACTTCTAATATTGGATTCCTTTTTAATTTTAGCCTCAAACACCGGTAGCTTCTTATGTCTCTCATGACAGCTGGTGTGCTGCAAGGTGCCTGTTTTCTAGGTACATGTGAGCGGTCTAGAACAATTTTCTCAACATTGAAAGCAGTGTAAAGAATTGATTTTAGGTAAGACCCTGACCCCATATTTGTATTTGTGAGCATTTGTATGATAATGCAATTTAACTCATGTATTGTTTGAGATACCCTCTATAGTTTTCTCAGATTCATAGCTCCCAAGGCCAACAGGGATGACTCTAGAGCAGCACTCACCATGTTAACTCTCATTTAAACATAGCTGTATGAAAGAAAAAAAAACAAACACCAAGAATACCCCAAACAAAACCAAAACCAAATAGTTTTACAAATTGCTACCATAAATTTTAATGAGACTCTCAGTGTTAAACCCCACGTTTTATTTCTAGTCTCACTTTTCTGGCTTCAAGACTGCAGAGAGCCATCACCAAAGGTCTCCTCCCTGTCAGCTCGTATGGATTGCAAATAAGTCACCCTTTAAATTTATTTTAATAAAATAGATGCTAGCTCCTAGATCCAGGATTTTCTGGCCATAATAAATATTTCCCAGCTTCTTAATTTTTCTCGTAACTCTTCTCTGAACACATTTCAGTTTGCCAATATCCTTCTTGAATTGCAGATGACAGAACTGGACACCGTATTCCATTAGTGCTCTCTCTAGTGCCAAACACAAATATATTATCCCTCCATTGCTATTTGAGCTACCTCTGTTTAAACATCCAAGGACTGCAGTAGACACCACCCTGTCAAGTAGCAGCTTATTACCCAAGCAGCTCAAATTGCCCTTCAATCCTTCACAGAGATGCTGCTTTCTGGGATGCAGGAAGCTTGCCTCCCCTCTATTTTATTCCACATTGCACCCAGTTTGTGTATTTGTGTAATAAACTTCAGGTTAAGACATACATTGTTTAGCTGATTCCCAGTTTATGCAGAGAACCACCTTGTTCTGTATGGCTTTTAAGCCCAACATTGCTGTCACTGGGAACCTTATTGGTTACTGGCAGTTAGTCAATGGCCAAGAAGCAGTTTCCATCTGACCACTCTAGAAGAACATATGTTTGCTCATGATTACTTGCTCATAGCCATGACTGAAGACCTGTCATTCATCTAACTTTTAAGATGTGCTCTGGTAATTTTGTGGCATTCTTATATATTATACAAAATATTATGTAAGATCTTGCCAGACTTTTACCAGATGCCTAAGTGCATTATATGCTCAATGCTATCCAAATTTCTCCTATCTTTATCCAGCAATTTATTTCAAATATGGAAGCAATTTATTTCAAATATTTAAGTTCTTTAATAAATAGTAATAAATAATAATTATAAATCTGTTAATTCTTCTTTCTGTTTTCTTATTGTATTCCATTTAAAGTATTTCACCCAGAATGAATGTCAGAATGAGAAATAGCAGTTGAAAGCATCTGGGTCATGCCATCTTCAGACTGGAAACGTTGGCATAGTGCTGGAGATTCCCGTTTATCTAAGAATTATTTAAAATTCACCCTAGAAATACTGAGGTCCTCAACTAGCTCATGTAAGATTCCTGGGTGTCAAGAAAGCAAAACAGTTTCTTTATCTCATTTTAATGAAGATTTTTAACAAAGTTTTAGTCTAAGATGTCTCAGAGTTACCTGGGAACACAGTGGAACGATCAGTGATGGCTCTGTGTTTCAGGTAGGTGCTCTCAAGATTTCTCTCAGCTGCCACCTACCCCTGGAAGCAGCAGCCTCTGTATTTCTCTTTTGGGACTAATCCCCTCTGACCAATCAAGTTGGTGCTTCTTGCACATCTATCATACTTGCTAAACCAGCTCTCGTAGGTGTCCTCTGACTGAACACACCAGGCATCTCCCAGTAGCCCCTTTGTAGGCTAGGCCTTGCACAAAGCTCAGGGAAGGGGTGGGGTGGGTGGCTAAGTCCCCCATACATCCTTTCCAGGGAGGTGACCTGTGGTGTGAAAGGCAAAGACACCTGCTCTTTGGGGCTTCTTGGTTTGATTGGTGAGACAGGAGCCAGTTATGGTCCTTATCTCCAGGGGATGTTCCTGCTTGGTGTATCCCAGATTCACACCAGTCTGGACTTAAAATGCAACGAAGGCTTCAGGCCACTCTCCCTAAAGCATCTGTCCCCACAGGGTGGGGGGAAGGCCTGGTAAGAACCCCCTCCCCACTGCTGATGGCCCAGCTCTCTGTGCTGCCAAGGATCCATGTGGCCCCACCATCAGCCTGCTCCAGGCACAGCCTGTAAAACCCTCCTGGGAATTCAGCCTCGGGGAGGGCACATTTCCCCACCTGAGCTGCCCCATTTACTGCACAGTTCCTGGTGGGAAGTACAAGCAGAAGATGAAAGAGAGAGATGGGCTTTTCAGTTTACAGCTCCAGATAAAAAAAAAATAAAAGGTTCAGATCCTGTTTCATACATGACCTGGTCTCTGGCTTTATTCAGCAGCTTCTGTGTTAAGGAAATGTTCAGCAGGCAGGGGAAGAAGAGAAGAGGTTTTGCTTCTGCAGAAAGGGTGAGTGAGCATAAATTATATAAAAATAATCCATCTAAAAAATAAGTAGAAAAATAATGCTAATCCTATTTAGATGTGGTAATTCTCACTATATGTTTTATTTATGGAACTGTAATCCTAGAACAGTAAATAGTGCTAATCTTTACCCTCCCATGAAGATAATGTGGTAGAAATAAAAGTACATAGAGTGCAAAAAAAACACATTAAAGGAAGAAATTGATCATATAATTAAAAGAGATTTTTCTTTCTTTCATGGAGCTTAAGAGTGTTTTAAAACAGCCTTACATAATGGAGATTTGTAAGGGATTGCTTTCACAAAACATACCATATACTAAAAAATGAGGAAGAAAATCACCCAAACACATTACGTTTCAACTATTTGACATTGCACAAACAGCCTTTGTCAACTGTAAAATCAGGTGGTTTCAGCTGAGACTTGTTAGCAGGAACAACTGCAGCTACTGAAACTGTGAACTGCCTTGTGCAATGCCTGTGTGAACGTGAGACACAAAACTCCTCGTTTGCTCCTCAGTTCTTTCTGTACTACCTCCCGAGGACTATTTAGCAGTCCTGGTTGTCCAGCAATCCCCCGTGGTTTCTACACAGAGCTAACTGCTGTCATGTGGGGCCTGAGTCTCTGCCCATTATGTGCTAGCTCAAACTTGGTTTGGAAAAGGAAAAGAAAGAAGGAGAACTGTGGCTGGGTCGGAAACTAAACGTGAAATTTCTTGGCTGGCCAAAGATCTGACTTGGGTATGTCCTGATTTTGTGCCAAAACAGGGCAGTGAGTTGAGCAAGATAAAAACCCATAAATACTTAGTATGATTGTGATCTGTTGCTTAGAAAAAAAGCACATGGTTATTTTACACAAATAAAGCCTGTTCTTGGCTACGTTCACCCAAAGCTTGACTGCACCCTGAGAGGTAACAATTAGCAATGGCACAGAATTAAGCAGATTTGACCTGTGAATCCAGCCATCGCAATAGCTCCTGCTCAGGACTTTTATTCATTTGACAGTCATGATTTGGGTTTTACATCTCAACCTGTGTGGTGAGGAATACTGTAAAAACACCTTTTCTCATGAGATACAGCACGACCCTCTGCTTTCAGGTGATGATGGCATTCTGGGAGCAGGTTGTACAGATTTTTTACTCTCTTCCTGGTTCTGCAGGAGACCACTGGTGGCTCCTCCATAGCCCTGACTTTCTTCTGGGGGGTATATTCAATGAAACCCCCACCCATGACTGCCTTGCTAGAGCCTGGCCTGTAGCTTTCTGCATGCACATAAACTCCACTGCTTACTGGGTCTTCAATGCTCTGGAGTCCTGTGACAAAGGTATCATGCTTTAACCTGCTCCTGCACCTGTAAAATTGGAACTTTTCCCTGCCATGGAACAGCAACCCTCCCCCAGCCAGCATGCTGTGAGAAACAGCTCTGAATCAGCCTGGTCCCTACAGCTTGCTACTTTTAATTTTCTGAATCTTGCGTAGTTTCCACAGCTATGACAAATGCCAACTAATCCTGAACGAAGCACTCTTGTTATTCCTTTTCTAAAATGTATTAAGGAACTGAGCAAAGCGGTGTTTAATTTGGAAACCAGCATTTCTGCAGTCTGTAGAGATGGAAAACGGAGGACTGAAAAACACAGAAGTGTATAACAATACAGCAATCAACATGCATTGATATGAATATGTGCATATTGATGTGTTCAGAAGCTCATTTATGCTTTGTGTGAAGTGGAATGTGTCTTGCAATGGCAAGAAACAAGTGGTGATTTACTTCAGTGAAATACGTGACCCACAGTTACAGGATGTACAAGAGCATTTCACAAGCCTCTATTGATGATGAAAGGCAAAATCTGTCAGTATTTTGATCTGGTTTTGATTTGAACCTTAAAGAGGAGCCTGCTGTCTAATTTGAAGCTGACAATTGGATCAGATTTGTTAGTGTGTTTGCAAGTTTGCCGTTTGCTGTGAATCTCTGAAGTTTTAAGGTAACTGGTAACAGAGAAGGACAGATTCGTGTACCCCAAGCATGTGCTGAATGAGCACAGACAGAAACACCACGTCCCAGCAGCACACTGTGTGACACAGATATGGAGTCACAAGCATCCTTTGCATCACCTGGAGTGGGTAAGGAAGAAATAGCCCTGGAGAAAACTGACTGCTGGAATTGCACACCTATTCATCCAGGCTGCCTGGAGCTGCTGTGGGAGGCAGTGCTGCACACTCACATACACACACACACACACACGCAGACCGAGCTGCAGCAGAGGCAAAAGTGAGATGGGAACAGAGAAGGATTTAGGATCCTCTAGACCTGAGGGGACCACTGGGAGGAGGGGTGGGAGCCCTGTGCCAGTCTGGCACTGGAGTCACCTGAAAATGCTTTTCAGCATCCAGTTCCCTGAAACCAGATGCCACTCCTTCCAGTGCAGTCCTGTATACACCCCTATTTTCCACATACATCAGAGGTAAAGGTTGAGGTGTAACATCATTATTACCAATGCTGAAAGTTGCACAGCTCAGTGATAAGCTTCCTGACAGTGACTTAAATGAGCTGGGTTTTATTCCCCCCCTGCCACTAGGGCAGCAACAACGGAATGGTGCAGACATACCTGTTAGAGACTCTTTAGGTTAACTACTGCTGCAGCAGTTTTACCACTGTAGCATAAAGTAACCACTCTGCTACTCATTCAGCTTCTCCAACCCATTTTACAGCACATTCTGCACTCCATCGTGCTGTGGGTATGACACAGAGATGTTATTCACTCTGTTGTAAACTAAGCCCTCCTGAGAAAGCTGGAGACATCCCTACCATGCAGTGTTGGGAGTGAATGGTGAACCTCTGAGATTAATAAGTCATGTCTCTATTCTGCTGATGCACAAGAAAGATTCTGAGGGTTGTTGCTTACCTTTGTAGTGCTTTGAGGATAATAACCCAAGCTATTTTCTACTCATCAGTGACACTATGCCTTAGGAAATCAGCTGGAGCACACACAATCTGATTACACAGGACTGGAAACAGTGCTTACCCATAAATCGGAAATAAAAATCTTGACCTTATCTTCTTGCTTCTGCAAAGGCCATCTGGTGGTCAACTGGGCATTGGTTATGCAAGCAATGATGTGTGCATGCTACAGAGAGGCTTTATGGAAGAGAACATCACTGCAGCAGAGCTCCTCCAGCCCCTGCTCCACTGCTTCCAATAGAGTGGAGCAGAAGTCTGCTCTCCAGACAGCAGCCAAGTGGACACTGGCAGTGAATCTGAACTGGCTGTATCTGCTCAGTACCCTCCCATGAATACACATGAACTTCTGCCAGCTGTTTTCCAAAGTTATCTATCCTATTACTTTAAAAATCTGTACATCAGCAGAGGCCAAAATACAGCCTGCTGTCATTAGAAGGACTGTGAGCAGAAAGGGAAGGAACTGGAATTTGCTTCTAGGCTGGCCCTGGCATAGAAGATGCTTGGTGGAGAGAGGAGGCTGTCCAAATTACAAGGAGAAAACCTCTTTTTGTTAAAGAGTTTAATCAAAATAACCTCTGTGCTTGAATGCCAAGCAACCCCAGTTTCCATGCAATCTTTTCTCTCCTGCAGTCAGTCAAGTCAGTCATATGCAGCATAACAATTTGCAAGCAGCACTGAACTATCAAGAGAAATTTTGAGACTCCTGAGTAATGTGCAAAAAAAAATTAGGCTGCTGTTCAGTTTTCAGTCTGAAAAAACCAGCAAGCCACCCTGCACTTGGGGAATTTGGATCATATGAGGCTCGTGCTGGCTACTTTTGAACTACTGCACATTTCAGGGTAAAAGCCCCATCAGCACTTTACAGTTGTCAGTGAGATGCCTGTCTAAGAATTAATTCTTGAATTAGATGTCTGTCTCTCCTATAACTATATGGCAATCAACTTCTCTGCTCATGGCCAGTGATGGCATCAGCATCAGTCCCTGCCCATAAAACCAAGTCTGCACAATAAAAGCCTTTCTGTGTGCTGGGCTGTAGCTCCTTGCTGGAACTCTGCACTGCAGAACTGACATCACATATCATTTTCCTAGAAACTGGGCGACTTAGGGAAATGTCAATGAGTGGCTGCCTTTGCTTTTTGAGCACTAGTAAGACTCCAGCTGGTCCCTTCATCTCCTGGCTAAAGGCAACTGAAAGCACCTACCATCTGCTTGTGTAATGTTTCTCTCTGAAGACTTGGTATCACCAGTCAGTCATAAATACCTGTGTCCATGCAGACTACATATTTCATATTCAGCAAGTAGCTTAAGCCATCTAAGGGGCATGAAGACCCCTGAATTACAGGTTTAGTCTGTGGATAAGTAGCTATTTTGCCTTGGCAGCAGCTGCAGGAGAAAAGCATGGTGCCAGCTATACCACATAGTGCAGACAGCACTCCAGCTCCTGTGTACGTAGGTAGACAGAGAGGACTGTGGTCTGCACATACCACCAAACTGAATTTGTCTTTGGAGCAATCTAGGCACAGAATAACACTTTGGATATACCAAGGAACTGTCCTATCTTTCCAGTGGAGCAAGGAAGCTGAGTCAGGGAGCCCTGTCTGTGCCTTGCCAAGAACAGTATGCCAAGGGAGACCCCAGCTCCTTCTTACCTGCTCTTGAGATAATATCTTGCAAGTACACTTCATTAGCTATTTAGAAATCTGTATGTCCAGCACTTTACACTGCCATTTGAAGAAACTTCTTAAACAAAAAGCTGATTTTGGCTGGTTTTGGCCCAGCTCCATTCACATTTCCAGAAAAAATGTAAAGTGAATATTTTAAAGGCTGAAAGGCTGAGAAACCTGAGGCATTTTAGTCTGGAGAGGAGAAGACTGAGAGGGAATCAATTAATGTCTATAAATACATGAGGGCTGGGTGTCAAGAAGGCAGGGACAGCCTCTTTTCACTTGTGCCTTGTGACAGGATGAGTGGCAGTGGATTCCAGCTCGAGCACAGGACGTTCCACCTCAACGTGAGGAAGAACTTCTTTCCTGTGAGGGTTGTAGAGCAGTGGAATGGGCTCCCCAGAGAGGTTGTGGAGTCTCCTCTGGAGACTTTCAAGACTTGCCTGGATGCATTTCTGCCTGATCCACCCTAGTTCTGTCCTGCTCTGGCAGGGGAGTTGGACTTGATGATCTTTCAAGGTCCCTTCCAACCAGTTCTGTGATCAGAGTGTACATATTCTGCTCCAACTTGAACTCAAAAATAAGGTTTTTTTCATGGTTAAAGCAGACAGATGAATTTAACAGTCAAAACTGGGTCTGGAACTAAATTAATTACTCTTGCAGGACAATGCCCATAGCTCCCCCTGAGACTGGTAGTACCGATTATCCCTGGGTGATCCCACATAAGTGGTGGCTAAACCTCAACATTGCTGCTAACTACAGATAGGCTTTTTGGAGCAGATCCCAATACTTGCTTGTGAAGACAGAATAGGATACTAACTGAAGAAAAAATATATTAAAAGATCAAGTAGTGAAAGGGAAATAAGATTGCTGGAATTGTTGTCCACTTTTCTCCTCCCAGATTTCACCCTGGATTTAAACCAATCCCCGTATAGAGCTGGATACTGTATGCAGCTGAAGGATATATTAGATCACTGTACACTAGATACAGACAAATGCTGCTTTGTTCCAATGTCTCCTCCAGTGTTTTAAGGGGAATGTAATTAACTATTAACTATTGGTTAGTTAAATATTTTTAGTTGAAATTAAATCAATGACACTTTCCTTCTTTTCCCAGAGTGAACATGCTCCGCAGTATGAGTGAGTACCTTCTTTGCTTTAGGTCAGTTGGATATTTACATTTTGCTTCAAGCATGGAAAAAGCCCTTTTGCTGCCATGACTCCTACTCCACTGTCCTGACAAAACCACGTCCTGACTCTTATAATTGCACAGTCCCAGTGGGGAAGGTGGATTTCATCCATGTGCATGGTACTGTCAATGAATAAAGTAGTAGTAATACTTTGGAAGCGACAGTATCTCCTACTTCCATTACAGAACTTGGCATCAAAGCTGGTCTGAGTCAGAAAGCTCTTTCCATTTAAAAGTGAACTATCAATCTCATCCTTATTAAAAAAAAAAACAACCCATCCAGAGATGTTTATCACAACATTTTATCCATAATCAGTAAGAAGGTGCATTTGCTTTTTCCAGGACATAAAGGTATCAGTGGCTAAGCAACTTCAAGATTTTATTACAAAAAAAAAAAAAAAAAAGCCTGCAAAGTGCAAAGTATGATGGAAATTTGAACCAGGGTTAATTCCTTGCACACTTCCATCGGTGTGAATGACAGTGAGCCTGGGAGGTCAACAGCCTCAAACAAATGCAAGCCCCTCATGTCTTCCCCTCAGTGTGACTGCTCGTTTCAAAAGCTTATCTGAGAAACAAACACTTTGGCAGTGGCAGAAATGAATGGGATTAAAAATTAAATCAAATTAACTTTGTGTTCAAAGCTCCTTGACCACCAGTCTGAGAGTCACTGGAAATGCACAAACTTCCTCCCACACTTTCCCATAAATATGCCTCAACACTTGACAGACTGCATAAGTAACTGGGGGGATTTGTGACCTTGAATATCTCAGCTTTAAATCAGTGCCTAGCAGTACTACCCAGCTTGGTTTATATCATCAGATAACAATAGGTGGCAAATTCTATTTACTATCAGTCAACTGAGTGTAAGAGTTATGAGAAGTTACATCTGGTCTGGTCTGGTCTGTTTCCTTGAACAGGTTTAGAGAACTGGCTAAATACAGGGGAGATTCCAGCACCCGTATGATATCAGATCTATGAAGAACTATCGATAAAACAATGAGAAATAACTTGGTAAGACATTTGGCTTTGTTTCTTTCTGCCTCACTTGAATCTCTGCTAAGACAAAACTGTGGCCCTCCCTTGCAACCAAAATTAAGCCACTGTCTGGATGGAAGTGCAATCTAAAATGAAAGACTGTTTTCTGATCCAAACTCCAGGGCTGTGCTTTGAGTGTTTAAATCGTGGGGTTTTCATTTCTTCACCGTAGCATCTCGTGACTACTAACTTACTGCTCTTTCAGACTGCTGAAGCTTCTTATGAGATTGTTTCCCAATTGAAAACCCAACTCAAACCAGAAAGGTGCTGTGCAGCTGCTAAAAATGGATGTAGGAAGGTAGCAAAGACCTTCTGGCACAACCACGGGGCACAACGGGCAGAGACAGACTCAGACAGCCCTTTATTTGAGTGAAGCAGGAAGGCAGGGCTAAGGGACCTGCGGAGGCTTTGCCGTTCCAGGTTCTGCAGTCTTGCTGTTTGTTTCAAAACTGCCTTAGCAATTGCTTCTGTTGTACTTGCCTGACACATCTGCTGCCTTTCTGCTACTTCAGTGGAAGGAGGAGGATGGCATTTACAATTACCACTGTCTGCAACTTTGCCGCCCAAGAGAGAGAGAAAAGATGAAATGACCTAAAATAAACCATTTTCTCCAGTAAAGCAACTTAATAAAGAAGGGGCTTAACAGTATGCTGTGTCTAGTCTTTTTTGCCTGTATTTATAGAGACTTTATCCTACAGCCAGCCTATAAACCTTGCCAGAATATCTGGACTCCCTTTTTATTTGGCAGCAGATAAGGCAGAGAGGGCCTTAGATTTAATATAGTGTAGAGATAAGAGGGGATAATGCATCTAAATGAGAGTGCTGTAGTTGAAGTTTGTCTGCCCCGACTCCTTCCACAACTCTACAGGTAGCACAGTTACATCTCTAACAGCCCCATGCTGTGGGACGCCAGAAGCACATGACAAGGGACAATCACTGCCCCAAAGCAGGCAGGACAGGGAGGCAGAAAGGAGGAGCTGGCTGACCTGCTTGGGGAAGGTCTCCTTGAAGTGGGAGCTGTTCTGGTCATCTCTGCATCCACCAGTGTCGGACACTGCTATGCCTACATTTGTGGAGCCTACAAAAGCCCCTGATAAGTGCTTTCATTGTCTGCTTTCTGGCACTCTTCTTGAATCTTTGATGCTAACACTTAAAAGTAGCTTCAAGTCTCTAAAAAAAGTAATGTTTTGACAGTGCTGAAATTCCAGCCATACGCTGAACTAACTTACACTGCTACTTTGTAAATAAGGTTATCAAAGATGTTGATAAGAAAACTGCTTTGACAATGACAAAGTTGATCACATACTGCAGCACCAGCTCTTCTTTCAGCTGCTTTTTGAAGACTCAAGAGTTTTGGAATCCAAAAATAATGTCTCAGGAGTTAACATAGTAACTGTTTCTTCCTATGACCTATTTTCACCATAAGCTTAAAAACCAAAACCCCAACAAATGACCTGCATGAGCCTGGTGAAACTTCTGAGAAAGCAACTTTGCACTCAGTGAAAGGGATGTCCCTCGGTCCGGCACGTGCAGTTTCACACTGTTGCCATCTCCTTTTGCCAGCCTCGAGGGACAGAGGCACAAATCACAGCAACACTTCGCTGCCGAGGCAGCTGCCACTGCCAGCTGGGCTGGCCCCAGCAGCCAGTGTGAATTGGTACGGCGGGAGATGATGCACGACAGCTTTTCTGCTTTCTCCCTTGTGTCTTCAAAGGCCACTGATGATGCCAGTAGCAGGCTGCCTTTCACAGCTTGAACATATTTTTTTCAAGCTGCTGTACAGTCAGCTGAATTTGTGGAGGCCTCCTTCCCTCCTTTTGTTGCTGTCTAACTCACTTTTCTCTCCTCTCTCCTTTCACCTTTACTCTTTTTTTTTTTTTCCCTTCAGCTTTCTGCTCCTGTGTCACTTCTCTCTATCTTGCTGAGCCCTCTTCGCAATGAAACAATTTGAACAGCTGTAAACAGCAAAGATAGTCCAGAATATTACGTATCCTTGTCCGATGTGTTGCTAATTCAATGTTATGTATTACAGTTAGCAATTCCTTCTCTGTTTTGCTTGATTAAAGTTTAATTCCTACTAGTTGTAAAAAATAATATTTCTCCAACTCAGCTTGTATTCTCAGACTAAATTATATTTTCAGGTACAGTTTTATTCCATTTGCTGAAATCCCAAATCTCTGTGTGTTTGTCCAAAAGTATTTAGCTTAGAATGTAGCTTAAGTTCCTTTGGCAAGTATGCACTATACTATCATATTTAAAGAGGCAGGAAACTGGTCTTTATGGACAATAGCACAGTCAGTGTCTTTGGGTACTTCACTGAGACCTAGTTCCAGCTGAATAAATTAAGATTCAAAAGATCTAATTGCAGTAAGATTCACGACACCAAGATGAGTGGTGTGGTTGACATGCCCGAGGAACGAGATGCCACACAGAGGGACCTGGACAAGCTTGAGAAGTGGGCCTGTGTGAACTTCATGAATGTTCAACAGGGCCAAGTGCAAGGTCCTGAACTGGGGCTGGGGCAACCCCTGGTATCAATACAGGCTGGGGGATGAAGGGATTAAAGGCAGCCCTGCAAAGGAGGATGTAGGTGTACTGGTGGGTGAAAAACTGGCTGCATTCCTGGGCTGCATCAAAAGAAGCATGGCCAGCAAGTGGAAGGAGGTGATTCTGACCCTCTGCTGCACTCTGGTGAGACCCCAGCTGGAACACTGGGTCCAGCTCTGGAGTCTTCAATACAGGAAAGACAAGACCTGTTAGAGCGGGTCCAGAGAAGGGCCACAGAAAATGATCAGAGGTCTGGAGCACCTCTCCTATGAGGACAGGGTGAGAGAGACTGTTCAGCCTGGAGAAGACTCCAGGGAGACCTTATTGCAGCATTCCAGTGCCTAAAAGGGGTCTGTAAGAAAGATGGGCACAACTTTTTTAGCAGGCTCCATTGAGACAGGACAAGGGGTCATGGTTTTAAAATAAAAGAGTTTAGGTTTAGATCAGACATAAGGAAAACATTTTTTAGGATGAGGGCATTGAAACACTGGAACAAGTTGCCCAGAGAGATGGCTGATGCCCATTTCTGGGAACATTCAAGGTCAGGTTGGACAGGAATGTCTAAGGAGTGAACACAACACAGGGTCAGCACTCCCTGGAACTCCTTGAAGCTCTAGACATGCTTGAATCTTGTTGCCTTTGAGACGGCCCAACTTGGCTCTACTAAGAGGCGTCGATAGAGCTCAGCCCCCTGTACCAAGCACTTAGACTACAGTTGCCAATAGGGAATTGTATGTGAAAGAGCAGAAAGCTCAGCAGTGTGCAGGCTCACCTCCTGTTCCAGGCAAACACAAAGAGAGGAATTTTGCTGCATTTATTTTTAAAGGAAAATGGTTTGAAATGGTCTCCCATGTGACATGGTTTGGGTTCAGGTTACTTTTCCTTGGAACTCCTTTTCTTTTTTGCCTGCTCTGGAGAGATGACTAGAACCAGGAGTGATTGAACTATGCAGATACTACAGAAAACACAGAATAAGTAAAATCTAACGCCTACACGGAGCTTTTATCTGCAATGTACTTTGCAAAGTCTGACCTGTTGTCAGACCTCCAAAAAACTGAGAAGATAAGTTAGTGCAAAAAAGCAACTATCAACAAAATGCAGCCCATCACCGTGTGTTAGTGTTTCCCCAAAACACAGCTATTCACAAGGGAAACACATGTGGCTAAATGAAGTCGTTTGAAATCCTGCCCCAATACTGCACGTACAAAATGACTGTGAGGTTGTAATGATGGTGAGAGCATCATTTATCTGGCCAGCAGTTACTGCTTTACAAACAAGTAGTATTGCTGAAAGAAAGAGATCTGTGCCCCAAATTAATATAGTGGAAGTGGCAATTAGGAGTAGATAGCACATTGCCTTCTGTGTGACAAATAAAAAATTATAAATTGCTTGTTATGCAATGGTATTTTCCACAGCCTGCTTTTGCATATATGCCATTTTAGAGACACGATAAATAACTGGAGGTATTCTTCCCAACAGATTGGACTGCCTGAGGTTCTTCACATACTAGAGATTCAGTGCTCGGAGAGCTTTAAATAAACTGAGCCCAAAGAAAGGGAAATAAATTGAATGTGCCATTAGAGGAATAGAAGAGGATTTATTTTCTCAAGACAGTAGGAGCTGTTCATCAATTGCAGGTGTAAGTACAAAATTAAAACAGTGGCTTCCAAGCTAAAGGGTGCTTCTAAATGGGAGCTGCTAATGGTGGACCAGATGCACATTGTTTCTCACCTGCTTCTTGCCTGCACCAAGTAAAAAGGGACACCTTTTCTTTTCAGTTCCTCTCAGTCTCACAATCCCTTTTCTTTTTCATGCTAAGGACAGAAACAAGGATAATGGAAAGAAAGACATAATAATCACCTGCACTGAATTGCTTTCCTTCATCTCTGTTGTGCTATCTGACAGCATGGAAACGAAAGGTGGAGGGTAGACTGATGTGGGAATTGGAAGAAAAATGCTGGCAACTATTAATGAAAGTTTCCCTCTTGATTTGTAAACCAGGGAAAGGATGAAAAGTCTTTAAAAGCTTACAAGAAAACTCAGAGTGCGTTGGTCTGGTCAAGTGTACTAAATGGAAACAAGTGTAGCTCTTCACAGAGAAAGGGAAAATATGAGTAGCGCCTTCAAAATAGACATTTACAGTCAGGATATTTCAGACAGATCCCAAGGATTTATTTTTTAGCCTCCTTCAATAAATTCACAGTTAACATCAGATTCTTCATCTGTATGACTCTATTCTGAGACTTCAAGTTTAGCCTGTAAACACTTCACCGGTTTTCAGGAAACTGAATGCTATTTTCTATACAAACTCTAAAGCAGGATTCCTCAAACCTTTGTAGATGTATCTCCTTTTGTGGTGCCTTCCTTTCTAAGTGTTTACACAAACCAGGAGAAAAGCTACTTTAACTGCTGACAGGACATCAGTCACATTCGACTCCATCGTAAAGATCCCAGAGTCCTCCTCTTTGATCCCCAGTGATCACACTGTCTGAGACACATTGACTTGGAGAATAAGAACTACGAATGTTGTTAGTGCAACCGCTGGTTTTTTCTGCTATTCATAGAACAATGCTGTCCACATCAAGGCCATCATTTGAAGATAGCCATAAATCAGATATAAATCACAACCATCGCTCTCCAGAAGGTCAAATATTTCTGGGAGCACTATGAGCAAAGCTGAACTCACAGACAATTCTGCTGTTTGAAGATTTCTACAAGAATTGCCTCATCAGCAGGCAACAGCTATCTTTGGTACAAGTGCTAGCCCAGGCAGGGTCCTGTTCAGCAGGAAAGCAGGAGAGAGATTCTGTCACCTAGCAAAAAGTATTAGAGAAAACAGTTCCAGCCCTTCCAGAAGCTCGCCCAATAGAGCCAGTCCAGACCAGTAGTGCTCAGAGGGAAGACACTGCAGGGTTTAAAGGGTATTATTGTACAGTTCACCCTAGACTATGCTACAGCTGGATATGTGATAAATGGGAAATTTTAAAGCAAGAAGCAAATGGTTAAACATTAAAAAAAAGTGTCACTGACTGTTCAATACGGAGGTTGATTGGAGCTATGTGGTTACTACAACTTCAGCTCCTTACCATGAGTCTAATCAAGGAAGCACACAGATCCAAGTCTTAAAGAGAGAAAAAATCAGATAAAGTTGAGTGAAGCATCATTTAGATGCCTCTACCCAAAACTAAAGCCCTGAATTTGCCGTTAGGTACTAATGCTGGAAGCACGTTTTGTTTGGAGGTATTTCACTGTTCCCCCCGTCTTGACAGAGCTGAGGAAAACAGACAGTGCCCAAGAGAAATCAGGGTCCAGAAATAAGCAGCTGTCTGGCTAAATTTCTCCACGGACCTCAGTGCAGTAGGTATTTCTAGATTGCTACAGAAACCCTGAAATCAGCCTCTGTAACAGAATCTGACTGAAGAATACATATATAATCCATACCATTAAAACAGCAAGACAAATTCAGCTGTGGGTTAATCAGAGCAAGCGATGATAGAGTTGGAATACCTATGGACAATCTTCAGGTTATTCATGGAGGAAAGAAAATGCTTCTATGTAAAGCCATTTTGGCTCTAGACACACGTATATGTGTGTTATTTATAGAATCCAAATAGTGGATACCATATAAATACTTAACAAAAAATGAGAATGAAAATCAAGGATCAATTTACTGCCCTCTATTCACATTTCTATATTTACCTTTGATTTCACTTGTGTTCAATCTATTGATTACATCTGCCTTTTATCTAGAGGGTTTCTACATTAAATGTATCATGCCATTCATTTATACTGTATTTAAAACCAAGCTTTTCAATTAAAAATAAATGCTTTATGACAAAAAGACTGATCATATGAAGGTCACCTGAGGTTAATGGGTACTCAGCTGGGAGAAAAGAGACAAGTGGGGTGGTTCCAGCTTAAGTAGCTGGAGAAAATCCATTCCCAACACAAATCTCCAAATTTATATTTGCATGTATGAACAAATACCTTTCTATAAACTAGGTGCAATGATGTTAAGAGATCTGTTCTTATCTCTTTTCCATATTACAGAAAAGAAATCCACAGCCTGACAGTTATGATTCCAAACTTAACATAAAATCCTCATTCTGGCATCAAATTCCGATTTGATCGCTTTAATAGAGCTTCAGGAACTTAAATGACTTCAACAGAACCTTAAACTGCCTTCACAAGCCTCTTTGAGTTTCTTTAATCACGTTTCAGTCATTTGTATTATAAGAACTGCTGAAGTATGTTCCATGTAAATTCAGACTTGGCCTTTTGTACAGATTTATAATTGGAGATGAACATTCAGGAGTGATATAAATAGCCAACCCAACCTAATTGAGGACAGCTCCAGTGTAAAGAACTGAGAGATAAGAATGAGACGACACAGAGATCCTTAAACTTCTGATTTAAAAACTAATTAATACAATTTATTTTCAAAGAAAGAAGTGAGTGATAAGAAAGAAAAAGCTCTTCTGAAACAATTTCAAGGATTTCAGCTGAAAGAACTCTGTCACCCAGACAAAACAAATGGGGTTTTACAGTCAGGAGAGGAATTCAGTAAACACAAGGCGGGTGTCACTTGGCCAACTGGATCGGCTGAAACTGTAAAAACTCAAAGGTCATGCCAATTATAATGACAGTGCTAGGAGAATTCATTACAAACTTGAGAATTGATTTCCTCAAAGAAGCAAAAAGTGAAGAAAAGACAAGAAAGAAATTACCATCAGCAGACAGAGATGTACAAAGTTTTAGGGAAGAGAAAGAAAGCGCACACATTAAATGCAGAATGCAAACAGTAATTGACAGAAATTAAGGAAAACCCAAAGAACTCTGGAAATACACACTGGCTTGGCAAGAGAGATTCATGACTTGCTGCTTCAACATCAAAGCCTTATCTGTCCTGAAGATGATACACTTGAGAAGTTAATCTCAGGCTAAACAAAAACTTAGTTACTTAAAAAGACAGAACACTTACTGGATGATAATTTAATTCCAGCTCCTTCAAATAAAGTTTGGACTTAGAAAGGGTGAAATTCCTCATAACCATTAAGGATTACACACTTGGTGGTTACTATTGATGTGGAAAATGATAAGATGAAATGTTGCAGCGCAGAAACACAAGACTGTTGGACTTGCTCCAACAGATTTGCAAAGGGGTTTTTTAAAAGAACATTCTTCTTTAAATTAAAAGCTAGGTTGGTTAATTCCCTGTATTTTTAATGACTTTTACAATATGGTTTACAATTCTAAGCTATTAGTACTTGTGAGGAAGAGGAAAAGCTGCTGGCACTAGTTCTATCTACAAACATCAGTTAGGTACAGCTAATCAGGATGTTTGGCTGTTGAACTCTGGCAGCAACCAGTGGATGAACTCTGGAGATTTACATCACTGCTTGCCTTTTAGGAGTCTTGCAAGTAGGCTTTTAGATATTTGAATGAGATTTTTATGACAATCAAAGTAACTTCAGAGAGAAGTCACATGCTTTGGAGAGCACTCTTGAGGTTACGGGCCAGATTCATCCCTGGGGAACCTAGCAGAAGCCAGCACTTTTATTGCCAGCAAAGAACTCTGGCTAAACCTCAAGACATGACACTGAGAAGCACAACAATGTGGAGACATTAAAACAGAGTAGTCCAAAGACAACTCTACCACATCTTTTATTTGTCAATGAAAAAAACTCTCATCCATTCCTGTAGGTTATGATCAAAATTTACTGGAAGAAACACTCCAGGACAAGGTTTGCAAGGAATAAGAGGAGACCTTGACTGTGGTTATAAAAGGAAATAATACTATTATTTACTACACCTAGTTTTAGATTTCACAGAATCTTCTAGAACTTCCCATGCAAAATAAATCATCCGTAGCGCCTGGCTGAAGCAATTGCTACCAGTGGTGTCATACATTTGTAAGACGTGTAACTCGTACGTGAGACTATTTGTGAGATGAAGCAAAGAACTGAGCAGTATCACAGCTTGGAGGTAATTTCAGATTCTTAATTACATCGACTCAATTGAGTCAATGCAATTGTAATGGGTCCAGAAGGGAAACAGCAACCTGGCAAATGAGATAACATTTTTCTCAGTTTCGTGTTTATCAACATTTCTAACAGAACAAATAAAAGGTAAAGTGTCCCAAGCCAGATAGAAATGCAGGAGAATATCTCATCATATTTGTCTATACCTGACCTACATAGCATGTTACATCTTTCTAAAGTTAAGCAGCAAATATGGATACTTCAGAGCTTTTCTTTCAGAGGGAATATTCCCAACAATCAGCAAATAAAGCATACTGGTATCACTTGGAGGTGGACTTTTCTAGTCTGGTCTCCCAATAAAACTTGTCAGTGAGGTTTGAGCCTGAGCTTCACTGAGTGTTTATATGTCAGTGAAGATAAACAATTCCTATGTCTTGTAGAAAACCAGCTAATGTTAAAGGCCTCTAACAAGGGCAGCAAGTTCTGACATTCCATAAATGCACCAGTCTGAGATGTGGGGGTAAACCTCCTGACTGAAGGGGCAGAAATCCAAGACTTTGCATCCGTTTCCACTGAAAAGATCAGTTGTGCATCCTTTTTTTCAAGAACAATAGGTGCTTCTGGACTATTTTTTTTCCTCCCTTAATAGGGGGAAAAGAAAAGCTGAGGAGCACTGGTGCAGAAGAGACTACTGCAGCAGTCCAAAAAAAGAGCATTGAAGAATGGGCATGACAGTAGCCTCCAAGTATGTAAATGCTCTTCATCTGCTCCCAGTTCCACAGCAGCTGCACAAAACACACTGGGCTTACACTGATTTAGGAGGATGGACTAGATAACCTCTCAACCCTCAGCTCTATTATTTTCTATGAATCAGCAGAAAGAGAAACTCCCTTCTTATACAAATCTGAGTTCTTGAGGCTCCAAACTCCCATTTTTCTTTTCAGGTGTCTAAGTTACATAAACACAGAAATCTTATCATTAGACATAAACCAGACCAAACCAAATTACAGCACAGATCAGTTATCAGTAGATTCTTGGTCTTGCTCCTATTGACTTTCTTAGAAGTGCAAAGATACAAAGTGCACACGGTGTAAACCTTGTCACACAGAGAAAAATTAGGACTAATCATGTGGTTATTTTGCATGTTGGATTTGATCTAAATTTGATCTAAATTTGCCAACTTTTGTCATTGAGTGAAGTCCATTCTGTTCACCCATTATCAACGTGCACCAGGAAGCTTTCAAGGTACCCATCAGTTACTGCAATACCAAAGTGTCTGAAAGACCATTTATTTGATGCCTAACTTGATCTTTATTTATCACACAATACTCTATAATTACTCATATATATCCTCATAATTACTCATAAATATACCCGTAGATGTTAATAAACAGATTTTTACTGCCACAACCATCTTCACCATATAAAAGATGTCTGATATGGCTGGCAAGTTTCCTTCTCCTTAATTGTTTTTACTGCATATTGAAAGTGAGATTGTAGGACAGCAAAACCAGGTGAAACAGGTTCTAGTGGAACAGATACTGAAGATAAAGGTTTAGACCATCTTTCCTAGCATTACCAGCTTTCCTCAGGCTGCATCATGTGATCCTTTATGAAAGACATTTTGTGATCCTTTCGAGTAGTCCTAAATTGGCCTCCCCTGTTTTTTTTTGCTGGCAGATGACCTGCCAGTTCCATGGAGAAGGAAACCAGCAGCACCAGAAACACTGAGCTCTCCAAAGTCAGACACATACATGTTTCTTGTTTCATCTTGTCAGACAAGCTACAAAAATCTTTAACTTCAATTATCTGTAACTGCCTGGAAATCAGCATAAACTGTCCATATGGGAAACTTGACAAAGCTGTCAATAACGCCTGTTTCACTGTAGATGCCAAAGAACCTTCTGCTCATACAAAATTAGACAATTATTTTAATTTTTCATTTCAGTTCCCTTCTAAGTATTTGAGGATGAAAGAAATGAGCCTACAGTTAGGTAAAATTATAAGTCAAGGATGTATGCATGAGGAAAGTATAGACATCAATAAACTAGGAAGCATAACATTGTATCCATTACTGAGCCCCTGGGCACATATTTGACTGAAGCTACTTTTGGCAGCTTGCACATTTTGCACGTAATTTATAATTGAATTGTGTGTCACTCGTTTTGGAGTTTAGGCAGATTAAGTTTGGCATTTGATTTTCAATAATATACAGGAAACACTGGAATAATTTACTCTCCCATAGCACTACTATCAACCCAGAGTAAAGCAATGTAAACCAGTAAAATGTACAAGTTTGCATCTGGGATGTTGAATTCATTTATTGCAGAGCTCTGCAGTTTATTTCTGAAGTAAAACCCAGGCTGCATGGAAGGCAATAGGCATTTTACCACCTGCTTCAGCACAGCCTGGATTTTAGCCTTATGATGTGTGCTCGCACAGCAGATGGAAAGGGACAAAAAAGAGAACAATAGGATGGGGTTTTTAGTTTCATACTCTTGGCTGAAACGGTCAGAGCTTGGAGATGGGGATGCTTTTCAGACACTGTTACTATTTCAGTTTGGTCAGGAGGTCTAATCCAGTATTTGCGGCTGGGGCTGAGGAGGGAGATCCTCTGCAGCCCAGGGAGGCTCCAGTGGCACAAGAAAAGCATTGCCCTCCTGGGAGCAGCTGCTGAAAAAGCTCCTTCAGTGCTGGAATTGCTCGGCACACACTACCAAAAGAGAAAAAGGAGGCTCTGCCAGCCTGGACCATTCACCACGGGCATCTGCAGGCCAGGAGGTGATAGGCTGTGGTGCTTCCCAAGCAAACGGAGCCTGGTTTCTCACAGCCCAGATCTGGCACTGACCGAGCGTTGTTCCTTGGCAGTGTCCATACTGATTAAGATCACTGAAGCAAACAGGGAGAAGAAACTGTCTTCCCCTTCCTGGAAGCGATCTCTGTAGCATTAGGGTTAAACAATGCAGACAAAATGGATCCCATGTGCTTTCTTGCTTCTGTGAATTACCAACACAGGCCTGAGTCTTCTGTCTATTTGTAACTTCTCACCAACACACAGCTAGTGTCAGTGATGTGGAAATACTCCTCCCATGCAATTACAGCTCTTTTAACCACTCTGCTAGAAGCACTTTCATGCAGAAAGCACTGAAAAAGCTGGTATTACCCAGAACACTAACCACAAAAAAATCAGTTGTGAAAGCTAAGCCAATTACAAGCTTTAGCCAGAGCTGGATATTCTCCTCCTGGGACATCTCACATCCACTTAGCGCTGCAGAACATATGCAGTTGTCCTAACCAGACTATTGTATGTTGAGAAGTTTGTGATCTATGCACCAGTTGCCCCAAGCAGGTGCAGGCACACACTGTGCCATACTGTGCTGCTTGTATTGTTTGGCCTTCAGGACCACACTGTGCTGTACAGATCCCTTAAACCTAAATTAACTGGCTAATTGTAATGGAAATGCCTGGAGGTTGCTCTCACCTGGCACCAGTGACAGTGCTACCAGCATGTCCTTGTCTTTACCTTGAAAGGAAATAGTATATTTTACTTCTAAGAAGACCCTATAAAAATTTGAAGACCATGATGCTGGTGAATCTCACCCCTGACTGGAAGTCTGTGCAGCATGTCCCTTCCCTGACCATAGGTCAGTCTGATGCTGCATCAATGTCTGAGTTCCCACCCTCAGAAGGAACACAAGATTTTATAACTTGCTGTCACCTTTGGTGCTGAACCAGCACTCCTGGTGCAAAACAACATGGAGAAGTGATTTTGATATCCTCATTTTCTCCTTCTACCCAAATACTCCTGGGGGCTCATCAGAGAAGCTAATTAGTACTATTCAGCAGAAGTGAGGACAGGATGATTTGACCCTAAACACTGCAAAATAGCTGAGTTTCCAAACTGTTTTCCCTCTTTACATCACATTTCCATCTGCTTCTTTGAAAACTCATATGCTTATATCAAGCCAGCCAATAATCCCACCCTGCACTTGGACAGCCCAAGTTACTGGTGGTAGCTGGTAGGTGCTCAGGTGGCTCATAGTTCACTGAGATCAGGTTTGATACCAAAGTTTTTCATGGAGTCAGAGCACAGGCTATCCTCTGCTGAAATATATCCCACTGAACTTAGCAATGATACAAAAATACAAACAGGCCTGTGCTTGTTGAAGAAGCCAAACAGGAGCTACTGTTTTTAAGTCATCACCTGCAATGTGGGGGATAAATGGCCATCAGCTCATAAGAAGAAAGGAAAACTCAGAGAAAAAAAAGTCAGCACATGCAAAATTGACAGCAGATATGTGTGCACAGCAAAATCCTATCTTCCTTGATTTCCTGGAAGGTTAATGTCCCCCCTAGTTGCAGACCACTTTAGTCTGCAGCATTTAAAATGCTTTGCTTGTATTTCAAAAAGTTCCCTTGAGTGCCCAGTTCAGAAAAGACCCTGAAATATCTTGAGATGAGAAATTCTGGATTCCTCAGCTGGGCAGCTGAAACGTGGAAACCCAGGCACTTGTAAATGAATTTCTGTGTTGTGCCATCCCTTCAGCCCTGCAGGCTGTGATCTGGGGAGCTGGCACGATACTGCAGCTGGCAGAGCTCCTGCTCCCTGAGCGTACAAGCAAGTAAGGCACACACTGTCAGCTTCAGCACCTGCTAACTGGGAGCAGAGCTTGCTGCAGTGATGCAATATCCATCCCATTGCTTGCAAAAAAATGTTCACATCTATATCTGAGCTAAAGCTGAAGCCTTGGGTTTCTTTTAGTCAGTGTTCTGGTGATGGCTACTGCTGCTTATCATCCCTGTGCACCTCATGCCCTAAAAGTTCTCTAAACAGCAATGAATGTGAACTGCAAATTCTCTATTGCAAGTGAAGACCTTTATCAAAGAACATTACCTATGGTGAGAGAAATTGGAGAAATCCCCTCGGCGATAATGAGTTCTCAGAGGTGCTGGAAAGGAGAATCCAAGATTATTACTTTAAAACATACAGAGTGTATTTGCTACTGAGAGGTTTTTGTTTATGCTTGTTGTATGGAAGTGCAATGGCCCAAACTGTCAGGAATCCTATTTCTATCAGGAAAGAACCTGAGCAGCAGTTAAGACTTCTCAGCAAATCAGCCCATACACCACTCCTGGCTATAAAACCAGCCATGAAGGGCAAGCAGTTGCCCTTAGTTTATTGTTCTTCAATAGAGCTTATCTTGGTTCATATGGCTTTTCAAAAAGCAGGAGTTTCTGGAAGCTTGAAAAATCTTTCAAGCAGGTTTTTCTATTTTCCATGTAAAACACAGCACTGCATTCCTGCCCAAAAAACTTGTCAGCACAGCTGAGAAAAAAAGCCTGTTAGAAAGTCACAAGCCATCAACTCTAAAGATGGGATCAGCTCTAAGCATATGAAACTCAATTAAGAAAAAAAAGCTTCCAAAAATATTTGCAGGAGACACTGACTTTCTGTTCCTACTCTTCTTTAAAGGCTTATCATGAAGCTTTTCTTTCTTGTTCATTTACACATCTTTCGCTCAGTAATTACCTCTTTCCATCATTTGATTGTCTGCTAAGCTTCATATTATTTGACATATTTTCCCCTTCTTATTCACCTAGCTTTTCTCCTTTTATTTCCACTTTGTCCTCGCATTTTTAAATGTCCTTAAGACTCCTTGAGGTTTTATTCCACACTCTGAAATGGTAGACCTGATAGTTCAATGCACCTGCAATAATAATTTCTCTGTGAGAAGATGGCTTTTCTTTTCCTACCCTCCCAACTTCCCCACAGATGCAGACTGAAGTGAGTCTTTTCATATTCCTCTTCAGAAAAGGAGCAAAACAGGGCTTTTTTTTCTATTTATTTTTGAGAGAGAGAGAGACAGGGAGAGAGAACTATCAGGTACTGCTTATGTTTCTTCAGATACCACAGCTTCTTCTCCAGTGACGATCATCCCATCAGACCCCAAGTCCTTCAGTTATTTCTCTTGTGTTCTCTGCTACCTGGTAAATCTTCCCCTACTTCAGTACCGAGGAAAAAGACAAGTCTGTTCACAGATGGTCAGAGAAAAAAAAAAAACCAAACCACAGTGGAATTAGAACTACTGCTTCTTACTCAATTATTTTAAGATTTGAGCAGTTGGTGCTGTAAGAAATCAGCCACATGACCCCTTGCCTTTTGCTTTCCAAAAGGGTTTCCACTTAGGTGCTGAGCACAACCACCTCATCTTCAAGCAGGAGTTCGAATTGTGGGGAAAAAAGAAGTACTTTAAAAATCAACCTTCTGCTTCCTAGATGGTCAGGGAACAGTGTTTTGCAGAGCCAGGTGCAGAAACAAGCAGACACCAAGTGGCTTTGCACTGTGCTATTGCAGAACAACAACAGACTTCTGATCTATCAATCTCTCTCACCACACAGAGATAAGCATGAGAAATACCTGTGGGCTAACACCACTCCTAGTAACAGGAGGCAAATGCATTTATGCATCGAGTGTTGAGCAGTGTGTGTTATGCAACGTGACACCACACACACGCCTGAGAGAACAGTTCAGAGTAAGAAATATTTTGCCATTGAGACTTGTTTCAGTTGCAGGGGCAGAGCAGTGAGATTAGCAGTGCAGTGCTGTTGGATGTAGCTGCACAGAGATTGCTTGTGACCCCTGACTGGCCAGTCGGGCAAAGCCCTGTGGCTCTTCTCACTGAGGGGCACCACATCTCATGCAATGTATAGCAAGAAGCACTTTGTTATGGCAACAGTGCGACTCTCCCATCCACTTTGATCACACCTATTGTTGGCTGCTTTACATATATACACCCCACCTTGCCTTCTACTTGATTTCCCCACTCATATCACCCTGGACACTTCCTATTCATAGGGACGTATGTTCCAGGTCCAGAAGAAGTCTTAAAGCTAAAACATTGTTATGTCCAAGATTAGGACACTGAAGAGATGAGGCTGAGTTAAAGGTAACAAGTCAAAAAGTCCTACATAGCTTCTCAAACCAAACTTTCAGGTTAGTAGGAAACTGTGCAAAGGATGAGGACTTAAAAACATTATTGTGGTGGGAAATGCACAGGAAAGTTTAGAAGTGGAAGAAAAGCTCAGGGCACAAGCTGGCAAACACAGATTCTTTGTTAAAGCCATTCCCATCTCAGGCGTACTGAGATAGGTGCTATTTACTATAGTGTCATGCAGCTGGATGTACACCTACCTCCTTCCAGGCTGTGTTAGCATCCTGGCACTAGCTGGTTACTTCTCAAAGACAAACAAAATACATGAACAGCATTTTCATTGCGATACCGTCATGATCTATTAAATGAGGTAGGGTTCTGGACTGTTCTGCTGGTTTTGCAGTTGTCACAGTGTTACCCTTGACATGTCACTGCACCTTTTGTAGCATCTTCCCTGTCCCATTAGTGTGTCTAATTGCAGTTGGAGAGCATTGAGGAAAAGGATGATCCAGGACTTTGTCTCATATTGGCTGCTTTCTATCTAGCACAACGTAAACCTTCTCTTACTTGAGAACTTGGTATTCCTGGAGAAAATTGAACCAGAAATATTTATTATTCTGAAAATCTCAAAACTTCAGGGCTGTCCTTGCTGAGTTCGGAGCACTAGTGTTTAAGCAGACCCAGCATGGGAATGAAACCATCAAGATACTGATGGAAGAATATATTTTACACCATCTCTGAAATTGAGGATCATAAAACAGACAGAAGATGGAGACCCATGGTGTTAAAAACAGGCTATTGATGGATGCTTTGAAAACTGCAGATGTACATTTGAAAAACACCAAAACAAACCCCTCAACCTCATGATTTACATCTTCATCTGTAATTCCCAATGTTTATGGAGTATTTTAATTTATTTTTAAACATTTTGCTACCTTATGAACATAGCTGAATCTAAAGTTAACTATTGGAAACTTTAATAGCATCTAAATGCTTTCAAACCTCAGAGGTTTCCAGATGAAGCATTTCATTTTTGTCACTAGGTTTTTATTTTCCTGAAAGTGGGGCTGGGGTTTTATTTTTCCTTAGGTGATAGCTACCAAAAAACATCTTAGAGAGAAAGATTATTTTGTGGTTAAAAGTGTGGCCCCAGACTCTGAAAATCTGCATTTCTATTCTGCTCTACTACAGGCAATCTTTATGGTGTTGGGCAATTCACTTAATCTTTCATTGGCCCATTTTCCCTTCTCTAAACTGAAGAAAATACTTCCATACTTCACAGAAGAGTTATGAGCAGAAATTAATTCATATTTATGAGGTACTAAAGGGATTCTGATGAGTACCATAAAAAGGCTGACTTACAAATAAAACCCCTTCTGTGTTTTGTTTTTTCACTGATATAACTGTTTTTCCTCTGCTTCTTAAAGCAAGGATTTTTTTTTCCAGAGTAATATTTTTCACTTGTGACACTTCTTGATTTTACCTCAGAACAATACGAACTCGTACACTGCAGTTACAGCGATTATTTTTATGCATGATATGCTATATATGAATTTTTCAGTGTCCTTTATAGCCAAACAGAACAGAATAGTTTCTTTTAAGATTTATTTTTAAAGCCTGTGACTTGCAGCTGAGGAGACTGAAGCACAGCACTTTTCCCCAGAAAGCAGAGGGAGGATGGGAAGCCGAGAGAAGCGAGTTGCCAGCCAGGTCCTAGGGAGGGTTGACTCACAGGTGAGACAGCAGAATAACAGCCAGTAGGTGTAAACTCTGCCTGCTTACTCCATCTGTACAACAAAGGTTTGTAGGTTCTCACTCAAGCTATTTTCAAACTTGGAGCACTAGCCAACAAATAAACCAAGCTGAAGTCTCTCTGAGGAAAGCAGAGAGGACCATTCTGTTCTCGACCTTTCACAGATAAACTTAAACCACTTTGTTGGCATAAACCCCAGGAAATCTTTAGTGGAATCTATCACACAAATATTAATCTTTGTTAGTAATTTGGGCAATTGTCTGCTTCTGCTGTACCCGAGGGAGGGGCTGCCCCTGTGGGGAATAAGCAGTCGTGGTGTTCCTGCCTTCTCCAGCTGACAAAACCTGTGCGGCGCTTGGATCGATCCAGTTTTCTCCATGCCTCATCTGAGGCGTACGAGATGTCAAATTCACCTCAGAGCTACTTCAGTCATTCCTTACAGAAGAGTGGTCTGGAAGATGTAAAATAATAGGCAGCAATGTAATCTACTTATCGTCAGTGCATTGCCATGGGATCTGATTAAACACTATTGCTGTCATGTTGGGTCAGCAGAAAGTCTTGGGAAATGTTGGAACAATGCAAAAAGTTTATCCTGCTACCAAAAAGAAAAAACCCAAACAGCAAAACCAACCAAAACAAACCAAAACACACACAGAAAACCCAAACAACCAAACCAAAAATGAGAAAAAAAAAAAACAAAAACCAAACCAACCCCAAACACACAAACAAACAAAAAACCCAAAGAGAATTTTAACACCAGCTTTGCAAAGGAAATTGTGTGCACAAGTTAGGTTTCTTTTGTCGACTGAACGTGCTTATTTGCCTATGTATATTTATAATGACACCCAAGCATTATGTAGAAATTAGCTAGAGAATGTTATTTCAAAGTTCATGTAGGAAATGAAAGCTTTCAAAATACGCAGGGAAAGAAATCTTTTGACTACTATAAAAAGCAGCTTTAAAGCAGCTAGAGAAAAGAAAGCAATTCAAAATCTTTTCCTATGCTTGAGCAGTATTAGGAATAATAGGGAGCTGCGTGACACCATTCAGACAAGAAGATTGTTTAAAGTAAGCCCCTAGTCAGTGGAATTCAATCAGCCCTCCAATTATCCCTCCCTATGAATGTCATCCAGCTGGATGGGAAAGAGCCACGGAAGAAGGATGCATTTTAAGCCATATACTGCCCCTTGCAGGTCAAACTAAGCCTATGTCAGCTCCATAGGCAAGGACAGCAGCACACAAACCCACGGACATGTAATGCAGGGCTTCAGTGAGACACTCGGTAAATGAACTCTGGAAAAATTTATTTGACATCCTCTTGAGAGAGCAAGTTTGCCCAGAGCTAGCTTTACTGCCAAGGGGGGAGCACGTAGCAGCAAACACATCTCATAGAGTAACTGGGGTTGCACGTTCGGGTGACTGGTGGCACAGCAGGATGTCCCCGTTTGCACAACACAGCCATGAGTGCACAGAAACATCAGCACCTTGAAAAAATAGTTTTGGAGGACAGAACCAACTGATGACAGCATGTGGGCAGCTTGAGACTGCACCAGGGACTGGACCCTGGGCTTGTGGAAAGATACATGTGCTTTTAATCTATCTCGAGCTCTCCTTGAGGACTTTCTGGCTCTTGGTGCCAGTCCATGCTGCCTCAGGACAGATCTACACTGGGTTGAGAGCAGCATTGCCTGCAAAGTGGCTCTGCTGGCTTGGGCTTGTGCCCTGTTCCTCCCCTCTGCTGAACAGAGAAGCCTTCACAGATTTGGCCATTGTAGATGTGTGCTCCGAGTTACTTTTCTGTAAAAAAGGTGGCTGTGAGGCCACCCGTGCCAAGGGCTCGATCGCTCACCCAGAGGGGATGCAGAGTTCAGGCTTTGGAAATCTCCTCCAGGTGCCACTCAGAGGGGAAGCAAAGGAGTCAGGAGGGGAAGGAGTGCAGTAGACCCGCCGTTCCCAGCCCACCATGATGCCTGCAGCCTCAGAAGCAGGCAGAAGGGCTGGGAGGTGGCAGAGCCAGGGTGACACTAGATCACTGTGTCACACTTGGCACGTTCCCCAGGCTGAGGTCCAGCAGTTTCACCTCAGGTGGCACTCTGAAGCTGCTGGCTGCATTTAAGCATGCTCATGAGGCTCCTGTGCTCTCATGGGCTTAAGAAACAAAATGCAGCAATTTTGGCCTCCAGGTTTTCATTGCAATTTATTTTTTGAAGGGAATTCACAGGCTTTCTCCTGGTTTTGGAGGACTTGGAGAGAAGAAAATTGAGTTTAACATATATGTAAGTGGTGGCCCTCATCTCTCAGCAGGGATGCATTCCTGCTGACATTTTAAATTAATAACTTCTCAATGGAGCCTGAATTATGCTGTCAATATAATATTACTGCACATCCATATTATGCCTGCATGATTTCATCACAATAACATCCCAGCCATGATTTGGGCTGTTCTATAAAAAAAAAATAATAGCAACAAATGTAAGATTATGAAAATATGAATTGCTTTCCAGTCAACAGGGTGACCACACTACCCCTTCAGCAGGGGAAGACAATCTGTGATCTGTGCTCTGGCTCATACACTGCTGTACTCTGACCCACTCAGACAAGTGAGAAATAATTTTTTGATCCTGTTGAAAGGGCAACTGAACCTTCTTGTCTTTGGTTTTTGGGTGCAAGGCCGGTTTATTGCACTACAGTGAAGAAATAGCTGTGTCTACTCTTTGCATGAGGTATTTTGAATGGCTGAGAAGCTAGGAAGCTTAAATAATGGTATTCACTGAATTAAGTGTGAGAAAAATGCTGTGGAATTAATAGGCAATGGTAACTGAGCATGGTCCTTGATGTAAAACTTAATTACACCATTTTAGTAGTAGATTATACACATTTCACTCATTGATGGAGAGATAATAATCATTGAACTTAAACCGAAGGTCATTACTCACTATTTTCAGACTCTCTCATTCTTGCCATTTTTGTAATTAGAGATTTTGTCTTAAGCATCCTAGAGCAGTTATAAATTATTTACCTTTGTACAGGATTCTCAATAAGTTTTTCTAGAAATTGGCTAACTTGTACCATGAGTTTGAATCCTGCTGAGAAGGACTGAACTGAAATTATTTTTAAAAGCCAGTGTGCTACATGTGATTGCATGCAGCATTAACTTGGGAACTCAAAGAACTGTAGATCTCCAAAAGTTTTTTTTTTTTTATGATGACTATAATAGTGTTTCTCTAATTATTTTGGCAAGTCTTTATTAGCACAAGTACAACGGCATGGTATTAATATTCTAAATTTGGGCTCTTCATCGTTTTCTACTGTTAACCTTTCTAGAAAAAAAACCCCAACTTTACGTCTACTGGGAATTCAATAAATGTATTGAATTGCTTTTTTAAAAAAAGTCTTTCAAGAGCAGATGGAAAGAATCTTTGAATTTAAAAGTTTGTATGTTTTCAAGCTAGACCTTACTTATACTACTATGTTAGGCAGCTCCTCAAATGTGTGGACATGAGTCACTCAAGCAGCTAATGGAGAGATAAGAGCATCTTCACCATCTTCCCTGAAAAGTGCTGTACACAGCCTGCCTGTTCATAACTCTGTGGTTAAGAGGGACACAAGAAGCATAAACACATTTGTTCTGCACACCACAAGGTTCCATTAGTGAGCTGTGGTTGCTCTCAGATACCTCAACCCATGTCTGGTTTGAAGCCGCAGGCATCAGAGAACTGCATTTGATTTCTGTGACCAAAGAGTGTGAGAAAATTAAAACACAGTCAATTAAACAAAACGTTGTTCTGTAACCTGAGCGTAAATTTGCTTCCTGGAGTATGGCTGAACAATTTAACTCTCTAGAATCCAGATCTGCTGAAATCGCTTTCCACTTTCTTCTTATTATAATTTAGCTTCTTCCTATATCTTCTGCTTTGAGGTCTATTTGTCAGATGGCATTAATATTGACTCTACAAATGAATTAAAAGAAAAACTTTCCAAGTACAAAAATTAAAATAAAATATCAAAGATTTTGCCCCCTACAAAGAAATGCTATTGAGGAAATTTTAGGATAGTAAGAAATGCCCTGAACACCTGGAATTCTTCTGTCAGGTCCATAGGATGCTAATGTAAATTGAGCACAACTGAGTCAGAGGAGACTTCCAAGGTTTCAGACAGCAGTTGCCACGTGTTTTTGAAAAGTGGAGGGTGTGCAACCAAGTCTGGGCTGTGTCCCATCTCAGGGACATGCTCAGGTCACACTCTCAGCTCCCCAGCCCAACAAAGAGTCAGTTGCTAGCCTTTCTGTCAGTGTCTGCTGGGCAGAGCCCCTCATCACACTTTCTTCTCCATTCATTCTTCATCTCTACCTTTGTATGCTGCAGAGAAAATGATATATGTGGGTATTCTGCCTCAGTAGTCCAACACCCTGCGAGTCAGAGAAGTTTCTTTTTGTGAGGTTAAGTTTCAGAGAACTTTTGTGCCATGAGAGGAGAGCCTGCTACTGACAAGAGAATCAGAAGTAAATGGACTCGGCACAAAGTTATTTATTGGGCAGAATATCACCGAAGCCTTTCCTGAAGTCCTAAGACACACTGCTGTAGAAATGAGGTGAGCTCCCAGAAATACATTTTGATGCTTCTTCATCCATGTTGAAGTCACAACTGTCACAGCCTCCTTCAGAAAGTTACAGAAATACTGATGGGTAAGATACTTGTCTGGAATGTGAAAGAGATGAGAACCTGGACCCAGGATTTCTCCATCACAGAAAAAGCCTGGAGCTGCCAATCACATTTGGGGAGTGGAAGGTTTTGTATAAGAAATATCACAGCAAAGTAGGAAATCAAAGTTGAAAGCTGGACATTTTACAGAAAGAACAAAGAAAAATCCCACCCTATTTGCACTAAACCTGTTGCACAAGGCACTCCCCATGCTTTTGTGCAGCCAATTTCTACCATTACAGCTCTCCTTCCCCCATGGAGATCATCTCTGACCCCAGCCCAGAACCGAGACAACATGCCAGTTTATTACACAGATGAGTAAAACCTGAAATTGAAAAAGAAAAAGAAAAGATGGAGGAAATGCAGAGGAGACCTAAAACCATGAAGTATCTGTCTGAACTCCAGAGAACACAAACCACAACACTATCTCCCTCTTTAAAAATTGCTTAAACTTGGACTAAGATTTTAAAGGTTATGTCAATTTTCCAGCTTAAACACATCCAAATTACAAAAACCCTAGTCCACTGGCAAATAGAGATGCAAACAGCACCTGTATTAAGAAAAACAAATTCAATTCCAAAGGAAGATTTAAAAGCAGCAATAAAACAGGCTCCTAGTGTGAATATGCCCACAAATGAGAAATGCCTTAACCCCAGAGAAATGTTTCAGAGGCAATTCTTAGAATGATATGCAATTTCATGGGCACTATTTAAAGATAAATATATAGTGGTGCACAAGTGACAAGAGCACTTAAAAGGCCTATTACCCAAGAGGGTAAAAATAGAAATAGAAAAAAAAAATAATGGGATTTTCCATAGGTAACAGAAAGAACAGTTTAAGACAAATATAATATATTCTTGTATAGAAAAGAGCTGATGACTTTTAATGGCTACAATGAGATAGCAGCATTTCTAAAGGAAAGAGTCATGGAAGGAAGGAACTTAAGTGTTTGGGGCCAAGAAGCAGCTTTGTCCTTCTGTGTGTTTACTACAAAATCATTTTCCAGTTTGGTTATTCACTTCTGGGACATTTTGAGTTGTTACTCTGAAAGCCACTATTATGAATGGGGAAAAAATACTTAAGAATATAATTTCACATGATGGAGTGTTAAAGGGAAATGATCAAGCATCTCAGTTTAACATAGACATTGGTATAAAATAAAACCCTAGATCTAAACAAGAATGTTTTTCTTAACTAGTTGAATGCCAGAGAAGCATTTCTGATTCTATCACACCTCCTGTATTAATAGAGCAAGACATTTTGATAACTATCTTTGACCTATCCAAGTAAAAATATCATATTAATGTTTCAAGGCAGTCAGTAGAGCAAGGAGTCTGGGACTATACAGGGTCATCAGTTCAGAATGATGAGGAGCTGGTTTTATTTCAAGTCTCATAGATAATGAGACAGAGCTAATGCATTAGTTGGCATCTCAGTTCCTGATAACTTTAGTTATATGACAAGAAAACCTGTGGCCTTTCTAATTCAAGGGACAAGTCTGGAATTTCATCAAGTATACCCAGAAGTTTCCAAAGACAAAGAGAACTTATCATATCTCAAAACACTGGTCTTTTCTAAGCCAGACCCACATTTGTTGGAACCTGAACCCTGATATTCAAACGTTAGTCTCCTCAGGCTAATTCTTCCAAGTGAGTTTCTTTTTGCAATGCAGAAAACTGTTACAGAGTCCAACATTTTCCTCCTGCATCCAGCAGGAGAAAAACTGAGTTGCAGCCAGTGCTCCTCTCTTTGGACTGCTGGGGAGTCAAATCCTCTGATTTCTTCTCCTGTGCAATTAACACAAGAGCACAGGCCAAAGATGCTGAATCTCTCTGCACAGCTAGCTGAGAGTTAGCATGGCCAGCTGTACCAAATCTGCCTGGATTTGTTCTGAAGAGATTTCTGAAGAGCCATTTGAGTCACAAACTGGAACACGGGAAGTTCCACCTCAACATGAGGAAAACCTTCTTCACTGAGAGGGTGACAGAGCCTGGAACCAGCTGCCCAGGGAGATGGTGGAGTCTCCTTCTCTAGAGACTTTCCAATCCTGCCTGGATTTGTTCCTGTGTGGGCTGCCCTGGGTGACCCTGCTCCGGCAGAGGAGTTGGACTCGACCTCCAGAGGTCCCTTCCAGCCCCTACCATTCTATGATTTTATACCTCCATCACATTACCCCAGATTTGAGGTTACGGTCCCTCAAAGGCAGAACTGGACCAGTGCTGCTTCATTTGCCCTCTATTGAGGCTAAACTAATAAACCCAACTGGACTCGAGCTGCTCTACATGGTGTCTGACCACAGGTTTGCATCCAGTCAGGGGTTTAACAGCTGCAACGGAGAGTTGAGTGTCTTGGTGCTAAATCCTGTCAGGTACTCAGCACCTCCTCTCTCAGATATAGGTTTTGAGACCTCAAATGTTCAGCCCTTTAGAACAGAACAATGTCCCATTTATTTTGTTCTTCTAGTTTAAATTCCTGTATTAATGCTGTTCTTGTTACATGGCCAGCCAAATGAGACTGTGACTATTATAAGTCAACAGCTCAGAAGCCTGGGGTTTAATACTTCATATAAATTCTGGCACCACTCAATTTCCTCAACAACATGTTCTCAGAGTTGACTGAAATTCCAGGGGGGGGCAGGGAGTGTATCCATACATCCCTGGGATATGGGAAATGCCAGCTCTGCCTCTCACAAAGTTTTTTTAACCAGATGTATAATTTTTCTCATTCTCAAACTGAAGAGGTCTGCAGTTTCTGTTACAGATGCAAATGTAACATTTGCACAGATCAGTAAATACTTTTCCACTGCAATGTAAACAGGCTTGACAGTTTGAATCTGCCACAGATTTCAGTGATAATTATGCAAATGTCATACAATACCAAAGGAAAGCAGTGTCTTAAATATTCATGCGGAAATATTTATGTTACAATTATTATAGCAAGATGCATAAGATTCAAAGTGTACTGACCATAAAATGTCTATGACAGCTCCATTCTCCAGGAGCAGCAAGGAGAAACTCAGTGTCTTCCTTCATAGTTGTGGCCACAATAGCTATTACAAATCATTCTTATTAATCTGTCTCCAGGAGTCCATCCACAACAGCTCCCACAGCCAAGTGTGCACTGCCATGTAGACTGCCAGAATATGTCACTATGTCACCACCACTTCACATCTTACAGGGTTGCTCGAGGACACGCTTGCTGTCATAGCCTGAAGGAAGAGTCATTATCTGTGATAACAGCATTGTGCTTTTTCTGGGCCTTTTGAAGTTCTCAGAAAATTTCTCATCTCCTTGGTATGGCTGCAGACTAGCAGCACTTATTGTCCTCAAGAGAATTTCATATCAAAAGGCCAGTTCACTATGGAGGGTGACAAACTCCACAGTGTTAGAAATGTAACATTTCTGTTGTAATAGTAGACATTTTAGATTCATTCTTTTAGATGGTCACATCTTACGTGATGACCAGGTGTAGACTGGTATCGGGCACAACATTAACCGTGTCTGCCTCTGCACTCTTGGGAAACCCAGCATCAGACCATCTTCCATTGGCAGCATCTGGAGATGCACAAGAACCCCATTCAGCCCCTTGTGATGAGGGATCCTTAGCAGAACGAAGGATTCCTGGCATTTCAGCAATTAAAATAAAATAGCGTCTGGACTGGTCACATTTTTTGTTTTGAGGAAGACCTGTCTCCAAGTAGTAGAGTATTCCCTGTGCCATAGCAAGAAATCACACAAACAGAGCCATCTCTACTGTCCTCAGATGGTGCTCTGATGTAGGGATGAACCCCTTTTTTCTCAAATAACTAACCCGGGTCATAATTATTAACAAGAATGAGAAGAATTATGGATCCTGTCCCCAGCCTGAAGGTTAAGACAACTCATTAGGGATACACCAAAGTCAGCTGGCCTACAACTAATGCCCACTGAAGTTTTCTGATTAGGAATGTCTTAGAAAAAGCCTGTTTGCAAAATTTGTTGCAAGAATGGAATGTTTTGATAATTATGCAAACCTTTGAATCTTTTTAAAGCCTCATTAGACTTCAATAAAGTCTTCTGGTTTATGGGCCAGAAGGTTAAGAGATATAATAAAGAAATGGTCTCACTAAAATAAAATTCACTGGAATGCCAGAAGATGAAACAAGGTAAAAAAATAAAGGGCAGATGAGGTTAGAATAGCCCCTTAATCCCAGTTCAGGGACACTTTATAAAGCTTTAAAGATAAAACACCATTCATTGTCCAGATCCTTCTTTGTTCCAGTCCTGTGAGATGTTAAAGCAATACTGGATCTTGTGTCCCAGCACCTCTTTCCACATACATGACAAGAAGGAAATTTCTTACATTGCATCTGATTTTAAGACTAGTGACATGAGGAAAAGAATTAAGACTTTAAGTGGTGTTAACATTCTTCTTTGTAGGAGAAACATGCGTGTTTCAGACACACAATGCTCCTCCAGTTGAAGGAGCTTTAGTACTTGTGATACAGACCTCTCTGACCAGGGATTTCTTGGTTTTTTTATTTTTTTTTTTCCACTTAATGTGACTGTTGTCACAGAATTTCTGGCAATCTTTTGTTTGGAAGAATTGTTTTGGTCGGAAGAGACTTTTAAGATCATCAAGTCCAACTGTTAACCCAGCACCACCAGGTTACCACTAAACCGTGTCCCTCAGCACATGTCTTAAATACCTGCAGGGATGGGGACTCAACCACTCCCCTGGGCAGCCTGTTCCAGGGCTTGACAACCCTTTCTGTAAAAAAATTTTTCCTAATATCCAATCTAAACCTCCCCTGGTGCAAGTTGGGGCCATTTGGGCTGACTGAGCCCAAACACCTGGTTGTCCTGTATGCGCCATGTGGTAGCACTGAAGATGGTCTGCTCCATAACCTTCCCTGGCACCGAGGGCAGACTGAGAGGCCTGTAGTTCCCCAGATCCTTCTTCTGGCCCTTCTTGTAGATGGACATCCCATTTGCTAACTTCCAGTCAATTGTGACATTCCCAGTTAACCAGGACTGCTGATAAATGATGGAAAGGGGCTTGATGAGCACTTCCATGTCTTCATACCATTATGATTGGGATTCCAGCTTTTTAGATTAACCTACAACTGGTAACAACCCTTTCCTCTGCATTAGGCCATTGCCACAAGGAAGTGGGTGTACATCACGAGTGGTGTGAATGCAGCTCCTGTGAGCCCCTAGACTGTAAAATCAGAGATCAGGAGGAAGAAAGCAGATCAACAAAGAAATAGATCCTTGTCTCAGAGTACTACCTGCAATCTTCCTCTTTTATCTAAATTGGTCTTCATCAGGGAAAGTTCGTTGAAGGTTGTTACGCTAGGGGAAGAGTAAAGAAATATCACATAGATGATATAATCTTTACTGCATTAATTCTGTTAATAATTATCTCCCTGCCAACTGGTGTCAGCAGAAAATTACAGAACAGATGAAATCTGCAATTTCTGACCCGATCTCACCATTCCCTCTGTGCTTCTTTGTGTTGCAATAAGAGGCTATTCTTCAGCTGAACTTCCTGAACTTTTATTAAAGTTTTTATGGCTGCCTTTAAGTTTTGTAAGACTAACCAGTAATAATGAGGGTATCAATTAAATGTTAAGGTGTAGAGGGTCGATAGTCTAAATCTTGAGACCATAGAGATATTGCCATTTGTAGATAAAGCTTAGCTATTATTTTGAATATAGGTGTACCTGGCACAGTGGTGCCATAACAGATTTATCACTGCTGTATCCAAGAGATTAAGGTGGCAGTCATTAAGCTGACATGGTTATATATTATAACTCTTGCATAGTAAACCATAAGCATGTGCTCAGGCAAAGTGGAGTAAATGTGAGGTATACTGGGATGTAAGAGCTGCTGTTGTCAGAGGGGAGATGGTAAATGGTGCTTCCTTGTTGAGGCAGATGAGGATCCCATTGACCCTTGACATGAAATCAGACCAGTTTCAGTGAAGAACCTACACCTCTTCTTTTGAAATCAAGTGTCCATGTTAGCTTCTGTTCTCCTTGACAGTTCTGTGCTTCATCAGGAGCTTCAGACTTAGTGTTTATGTCAGTCTTCTACAATCTTGGTATCTCACGTAGCATCACAGTGGCAGGATCTGACTCGCCTTTACTGCAGTCATCAGACTGAGAAAATGCTCACATATAACTGTCTGTGAGTTAACCATGCACTTCATACAGGTGCCTTTTGATCAAAAATATCTGGCAGATTTTACGGCATGTAATGCATCTATCTATTTGGCTGCTGTTCTTTAGAAGAAAGGGAAGTAGCCTCAGGGAAAATCATTAAAATCTTTTAATCAGATAACTAAATAAATGGAAGCTTAATTTTCTTTCCTGCAAACATCTTAAATGTTGGAATGAGAGGAATCCACAGATAGAAAATGAGAGTTTCTGTCCACACTATGAGAAAAGGACTTTGCCTCCAGGAACAGATGACAGGCATCTCCAGATACCAACACTTTCAGAATAACAAATCCTGTTCTCATTGATATGTCAGAACCTCACCGTTGTTAAAATATTTTGCTCAGAAGCCCTGAAACCAAAGCAGAGCATCAGTATTTGACTTCCAGTAAGAGAGGAACAGGTGCTGAAAGAAAAACAGTGGCCACAGACTTAATGAAACTGGACTTGATTGTTGCAGTTTATAAAATAGTTCTCATGAGGAAAAATAAAAATAAGAAGTGAGAATGAGTACTAATGACTTCAGTAGGAGGGAAGACTGTGCAGGTTGACACAAAACACTTTAGATGTTTTGAGTCCAGTACTGGAACAAAGAAAATTTCTGTGGCATAAATAATAACATGGGAAAAAAAAAAAAAAGAGTCTGAAGAATGTGAAAAGCCATAGAATCATAAAATCACTACGGTTGGAAAAGACCTGCAAGACCAAGAAGTCCAACCATCTACTAAATATTATCAGGACCACTAGGCCATGTCCTGAAGTGTCACATCTAGGCATTTTTTAAACCCCTCCAGGGATGGTGATTCCACCCCTCCCTGAGCAGCCTGTTCCAAGGCCTCACCACTCTTGCAGTTAAAAAAAAAAAAAAAAATTCCTAATATCCAACCTAAATCTCCCCTGATGCAATTTAAGGCCATTTCCTCTCGTCCTATCACTCCTCACCTGGGAGAAGAGCCCAACACCTACCTCACTACAACCTCCTTTCAGGTGTGTAATAAGCTCTCCTCTCAACCTCCTCTTCTCCAGAGTAAACAACTCCAGCTCCCTCAGGCACTCCATATAAGACACATAAGGTAACCCTACCTACCAGGTCATTCAGAATTGCCTTGAGTGTCCCTGTGCAGCTCTGTGCAGTTTCTGTACAGGCTGACCCACCACAAATGATCACTAAAGTGGGAATGCTAGTTTCCCAATTCACTGTATCATTATGGAGTTGAATCCTCTTGTAATGCTGCTGCACATAAACAACGGCCATGTAGAAACTGCTGTAACTAACACGTTGTTTCAAATAGTTATCAAGTAATATGCACATCATGCCTTTCACTAACCTTGCTTTTTCTTATCTCTGGTTTGTGTCTTACTTGTAATTTCGATCCTGGGAGGTGCTGCCTGGCTAAAGGTACTATGAATTTCTTAAGGGTGTCACAAGCTGAGTGCTTTCTATTCACTGCTAAAGAAGAAATTTCATTTCCTCCTTTCTAGTTTTGATGTCATTGATGCTGATTGTGGTAATCAGCACTATGGCAAAACATAGAATCATAGAAATGTCTGGGTTGGAAGGGACCTCCAGAGGTCATCTGGTCCAACCCCCCTGCAGGGCCATCCTCAACTAGAGCAGGTTGCTCAGAGCCTCATCAAGCCCCACCTTGAATGTCTCCAGGGATGGGGCCTCAACCACCTCCCTGGGCAACCTGTTCCAGTGTTCTACAACCCTCATGGTAAAGAACTTCCTCCTTATTTCTAATCTAAATCCACTCCTATCTAATTTAAAACCATTGCCCCTCGTCCTTTCACTCCAGGCTTTTTGTAAGCTCCTTTCAGGTACTGGAAGGTTGCTATTAGGTCTCCCTGGAGCCTTCTCTTCTCCAGACTGATAAGGGGCATGTATGGCTATTTGCCAGTTTAGTAGCAGATTGGTAGGTACGTCTGGTGGAAACACAGGCAAGGATTTTCTATCTCTTTGTCACTGAGTCACTGAGACTCTCATTCAGTATTGTACAGTTTGTTGCGAGTCAAAATTCTAATTAATAGCTGTTGATATGGGAACTGTAACAATCACTTTTGATGGCACTGGGCTTGGCTCTCTGTAGAGTGTTGTTAAAAAAGCCCACCCTGAGTTGCATGGGAGGGGAATTTTAAGTATACCACCTTTTCAGCCTGCATAATACTTGAGTGTCTCTCCCTGCCTTGAAGAATTTTATCCACCTTTGTGTGTCCTGTGAGTGTGTGCTTGTTGCTATAGTACATTTTGGTTTGAAGACATAATAACCAATCTTTGCAAAAAGATGTGCCTTAAATTTTGTTCCTAAATCCAGAGATGGGGAAATAACAGAATTTTAAAAACACAGAATGCTGATAGTTCCTGCAACATCTACTCTGAACATCTTCTCGTGTGCAATCCAGCAGTTATCAATTCCAAGCCTAGAAGGGCTTGCAGAGGCTGATAAATATCTGAAATAAAGCCATCAAAGTTCTATAAAGGGGCAACCTTAAAACCTCTTCCACCTGCCATGTGTGTCCAGTCACTGCAGATCTGAGTAGGAGGAGCCAGCTGGATACCTGTGGGAGGGCTCAGCCCTCTTGTACTCCTGCACACCACTATATTTGTGTCAACATAGCAGATCTGTTGCTAGATTTACACAGCGTTACTGACAAAATATAAACTGTTTGTACTTCCTGTCAAAGGCCTCCTATTTTTTTTTTTCTGAGGTGGAGCCTTTTGCAAGACTGCAGAAAAGCCGGGCAGACAGTTCTCTAGCTTAGCTACCTGGTAGTGTGAAGTAGCTGTAATGTTGGCTTAACCCATGACTGGAAGACTTTTCTGTTGACAGAAGGTCACTGGGATAGCACTTCTACTGCATGAAAAAGCTGCTTCTTTCTTGTTCAATGTAAGCACCCTTTCCTGAGCAACAGTGAGCAGGCTGTAATGTTTCAGTGCACTAGGAACTCCTGGCTGCCAGAACAGCTCTGAGTCCATATGAAGCTAGGTGTGAACTGCTGTGCCTGGGACCAGCCCAGGGATAAAGGAGAGCAAATGTGAACACGGTACAAAAGTCCTGAGCTACAACCTTCCTCTTGTGAGGAGGCATGATTTTAAAAAAAGCTTAGACTTAGGGCCAAGCTCTCTATAGCAGAGGTCTTGCCATATGATTTCAGATGTGGTAGGGATGAGTGGGAATAACATAAAGCAGAGTGACAGGGTAAGACAGGGAGAATTTATATCAACTACTTTTGTAGTTGATATACCCTGTTCAGACACAGATGGTATTGGCTGCTTTCTATTGTTTGGTATTTTACTCTTTGCTTCCTGATGGTAGATAGTCTATCACACCGATCTTGCCCAAAGGAATAGAAGCTTTAAAAGGAAATGTGTCAGTATAAGGCACTGAAGCCATCAGATCTCCAGTGCAGAGATCAGTTGCTGAATGAAGAACAGTACTGGCACAACTTCTCTGGAAACATCATCTGAGAGTTGAACTTTCACTGACTTGAACAGTGGTATGGCTTCATGGTGCTGAGATTAGCATTGTATATCAGTACCTCTAACACTACCCTGCTGCTCTGAAGGGTGTTTGTCCCTCACCACAAGGTTAACAGCTTCACACGTGAGGCTGCTTTTGTCTGGTGCTTTGTAGTCCCTATTCTGGCAAGCTTCTTCTAGGTGCTTGTTTAAGACAAGTGTGGGTTTTGTGCTGCGGCTATAACACTGCTGTGAGAAGATTTAAAAGGCCAAGTTTACTGACTGGATTTTATTGCCCAGTTGTTGGCAAAAAGTAACCATTGAGGTTTCATAGAAGATAAGACTTTGAAGTCTTATGAGGGATATGGACTACAAGATGTAAAATTCTTCTGGACATCTTTTTTTTTTTTTTTTTTTTTTTTTTTTTTAACCTGTCTTTTGATGATAATCCAAATATTCAGCATCAGTTTTGCCGATCTTGAGTCAAAATTTCCTGTGCCAGCTTTGTAGCAGCTGCTTCTTCAGCACTGCTGGGTGGGAGAATGTGGAGCTGTGCCCGGCCAAATGATCCAGTGGGTTTTTGGAGATGGGAGGGGGAGAAGGATTAATACAAAACACAAAAATAATCCTGGAAGGTGTCAGTCCATTTGTCCTTTCCACCTTAAAAAATGAAGGATGTAGTTCAGCTTTTCCCCTGCTATTAAAGGAAGTAATTCCTATAACTTCAAGCATTTAATACACAGATTTGAGGCCTGCTTTAATTTCAAAGATACAAAATCTTGTGCCAGGTGCTCTAGGAGTTTTTACCAGAAGTCCTGAAGTAGCTGGACAAATAAACTTATGAGACCTGTAATTTATACCCGAGAGGGAATTTTGAGCATCCAAAACCAGGAAGCTCAACTTTTGTAGAATCTATTGGCATCACTGTAAGCTGTAGAGAGTAGAAATGAGCATTATTAACCTTACTAAAGTCAGAGTTCTGTAAATGCATGCAGGCTGAGGATCCTAGACAGATGTTTCAGATGTTAAAATAGGGTAGGCTTTGCCCATCCTGACAATCTGTCACTGTGCATGTGTTCAATAGGCAAATAAGAGGGAACGCCAGCTTTTTTCATGTAAATCTCCAGGGATTTTCCTCTAGGGTTCAGAGCTCTGGCAAAAAGCTGTCTGCAGGAATAATTAAAAAGGGAAAAGGGGGGAAAAATTAAACCCCCAACAAAACAACGAGAAAACTTAAAGAAAATATCCAGTGCACAAACACAGTGCATGTGCATCTTTGTATTCACTTATCGGTGCTTACAATTAGGGAAAAATTCTATCCCTTAAACAACAAATCCCTTGTAAAATTAGGTATTTTGAGGTAGTCTGAAGGAGCACATGGTTTTATACTGGGAATTGGTCTCTATCCAGTATGCTTTACATATATTTGTTGAAGGATACAATACAGTTGTATTATCACACCAATTTCATTCCTGGATGATTTCCCCTTTGGCATACTAGTGACAGTTTTTCATTGGTTATTCATTTATATTATTGATTAACACCTACTGGACCAATTTATTAGTCCCTCTGAATCCATTTTAAGTATCAGGATTTTCTAATGGAGCAACATCCCTTACAGAATACCAACATCACCCTTGTAAAACATTCATTGACTTAATTTATTGTACTGCATATAACATAAACCAGAGCTCTGCTGATAGATATCCTTCTGTTGCAAGCCTCCTGGCATTTTTTTGATAGGGAAATGTTACCTGGAGCACAAGTGAAACCCTCTGCAAGGATTGTGGGGCTCCTCTTGCCTGTCATGTAGCTGCATTAGCATTCCTGGAAGGAAAGAGCTTTTCCCCTGTTTGGGTCTATTTGTAGAAATAAGCACCCATGATCTTTCTTGTACCATCTGGGGAAAGTGAGGAGATTGCCTCTGTGTCCTAGGGAAGAAGGAGTGAACCAGAAAAAACAGGGCAGTTCTTTTTCTTCTGAAATGGGTTAAGCAGAGAATGGTGCAAATACATGGCACAGTGAAAGGTTTCCTCAGGAAAATTCTTATTTCCCAGACCTATGATGCCTTGATCAAGAAATGTCCAAACTCTATCTTCAGAAACCCTATATGGGCTGATAATATTAAATAGCTTGGTTCAGGAACAAGTGTTCCCTACTGTTCTTCTTGGGGAACTCTCTTTGTGCATCACTAGGTGTAGATATATCTTTAAGGTGTGTGAATTGTCAAAAACCTCATGTGCACGTGCCAAGATTACCGATTAAAGGCTCGAATCCTGGTGGTGAAATTCTACAAGCCTACAGAGCTTAGAAGATATCGTTGTTCATTACATCTATTGGGTATCTTGCCCCATATTTTCCAGTAACTAGCCATCTAGTTTGTTTTCCATAGTAGCTGATAAAACTGGGTTTACTCATCATTTCCTACCTTTGCAGCTAGTGATTGACATGCTTTTGATAGCTGACAAGTGCTTTCTTACAAGATTTTTGCAAGATGCTTGAGGCAGGCCTAGGCATGTGGGGAGGAAAAAGGGGGGTGTGTGTGTCAAAAAAATAAGATATGACATTCGATGTCCTTCAGTTGTTTCCCTCCAGAATGGAGTCATACCAGAAACTGTTTTTCTCTGCAGTAAAGTGAAGTACTTCTTCAGGTCAGAAAGTGTAGAGAGTATTAAAGTTCTCAAACCAAGAAAATACTGAACTGAACCGACTAAAAGAAATACTGTAACTAGCAAAACAGCAATTAAGACAGAAAAATTAGTTGTGGGATTTTTATACTATAATCCTGGAGTAGTTCCTGGTTCTTCTCCCAGCAGACCATGTTGGAATGGGACTTGAACTTTACTGGGGGAACATAACTGGAGAGCATTCACAGTAAGGCTGTGATTTAAGACACAAACAGATGTTGGGCAGTGACGTGGCTGCAGCAGATGAATAGGTGATGAATCAGGAGAGCTTTGCATAGCACAAAGGATAAATGTTGTCAGTGCAAGTTGTCCTGTTTCTTTTCTTTAAAGACACCTCATTTGGGATGTGTTCTTTTTACTGAATGAAATGTAATGACTGTTTTCTGACTTGGTAACTACTTTGAAACTGGGTAAAGCATAGGCTGCAATTATGAATTAAAATTTACTGAAGCTGAGGATGCAGTTCAAGGTGTTATATTGCTTTGAAGCCAGACATTTCATACTTAACACATTTAATGAGATCAAAAATCAATATTTAAGTGATGGCAAGTGTGCCAGAAAAGTCACATGATCTTGAACTTAAAATTTATTTTTCAGTGTCCTCCTCTTTAGACAATGCTATGGAGTCATGTAGCTCAGTGAGATTTGCAAAGCAGGAAACCTTTATGCTAGGATGTTCCCTAAGCTTCATATTTATCCTCTTCAGAAATGCCATTTCTTGCTGCCTGTGGGGTCCAAGCAGAGTTTAGGGAAATCTGAGGCCCCAGACTAGGGAGGAAAAGGGCTGGATTAATAAATGTCCATAGGCTGTGGAAAGAATTTGATGCTGACTAGCATTTTCCTCATGGGCCTCCTTCTGCAGTGAGAGAGTGCATTTCACGGGGTATTTGCAGAAAGCTCCAACAGAGCAGCTCCACAGAGTTAGATGGTCTGGAGTGTGCTACAAGAGCAACAAATGTTATGGCTGGCATAGGTTGGAGGGGCTCTATGGAGATCTGCTGCACTTTCTAGTGGTCTGTGGATTATTTCTTTATAGAGAGAATGATGCATCTCCATCACCTCTCTTAAGTGTATACTTGGGTTATTTTCTTCCTCTTCTGCCTTCAGCACTCCCCATTCAGTTCCTGCCATGGCAGGTGTGTGCGCACAAGAAATGCAGGAAGACTGCCTGCTGGACTCAATGCGCTGTTTTCTTCACGGGTTTTACTGGAGGGCCTTGAACTAAGGGACATGGCCCGCGTGGCTGCAGTGATTCATGCTCTCAGTAAGGCAGTATAAGCCCAGGCTCTTAGTAAGCAAATTCATTTTTATGTGCTAGCGACTATGCAATTATTTGGATTTACTAGTGCTTTAGAGCTTATACAAGACAACCACCTAGTTTCTTCTTGTGCACTTTTCCCTCTGCTTGTGGAAAAGCTCAGAATGAATGTACGGTGTTCTGAATAAGTTTTTGATTTAATAATTTGCTTCATATTTTCTAATGCCTATTGTGGGACCCCTAACAGATTTTCCTCTGTGTAGATGGCAGGTTGATTATAGGATGTCTACCCGTAAATGTCATTGAAATTGGTGTAAGACCTGCCTTTATGGGGAATGACTTGCCTTAGTGCTCTCACTGAGCCATTTGTAGGTTCCTGTCTGGCTTTCTGAAGCAATCCAAGCTGTAAAATGTTTTGACTTTTGAAACCAGAGTCCCTGCAGAGATCTGGGGTCCAGCCTCCCAAGCAGGTGAGTTGACACGACCAAGGGGATTGTAACATCCAGAGAACAGGCAGCTCTTGCTGGACAGGGCTAAAGCTGGAAGAGAGAACTGCTTGAAGCCTATTTACCTGTAAAGGAGCAACTTGGAGCTGCAAATTTAGTCTGTGATTCAACAATCCTTCCTGCCAGATCTCTACTAATACTAATTAGGTCTGGATCAGTGTGTGTGCTCAGTCGTGCCCTGCTGAGCCAGGCGCAGCACATGTTGTGCTGTTGCTACCAGCCCAATGCCAGCTGCGGTAGCAGAGATGATACCTGATCCAGCATAAAGTTACGAGTGGTGTAGACAGATGACACCTGATCTTGCCTAGTCTGCTGGGACAGCTACTCCTTTAACATTTCTAACAAATCTGAAATGACAAAGCAAGTTTTCACTGGCTCTGCAGTCTGTGTGGTGGCTTTGGTATTCCTGATGCAGCAGTAAGCATCTTAAAGCAATATTCTTCCTCTCACAAAGCCATGCTTATGCTAGATCAGTAAACATCTGCCCGTGCCATAGGGGATTTAGTGACTATAGCTTGTAGATAGGAGATTTAAAAAAAAGAAAAAGATTTCTAAGTTGTTTGGACATTATTATCGTTTAGTTGATAGGCAGTTTTGTGCCAAAGGTCTGGTCCTGTAAATGCTTAAGAGTGAGTACGGTTTTGTTGGCTTCAGCGAGCACTTCAGTTATCAGGCTAACGCTCGTTAGCTGCTGGCATGATTTGGGTTCTAAGCCAAAGAAAGTCTTCCATGGTAGGAAGGTAAACCCCATAGACACCATTATTTTAATTTAATTTGGATTCAGTTGGACTCTAATTGTAAGTAATATCCTCCTAAGGGCTTTCCACAAATTCCATTGAAAGTTGGATTGAGATCTAAAGCAGTAAAATGGCATTTTTGGGGTGTGTGTATATATATTAGTATCCTGGTTTTACATCTGTCATCTAAAGGAGAGTTTCAGATGTTTAATAAACAGCAGTCTGTGTGTGTCTGTCTGGAAGCAGATTCAGGGCCTCTGGTGTCTCTTTCATTTTTGAGGTGCAGTTCTGTGTTAATAACATAGGAGAAGTGTGGCTTGTCTTCTCATAGCACTAAAAGTGAGATAATCCCTGTGTAAGGAATCAGTAAGTATGGTCTGCTTAATCTAGTCCCAGTGTGAAACTGTTGACATTTGTTCTTTTTTTTTCTATCATTATGTGACTGGGCCTGTTTTGTGCTGGATTAGGCACAAATCTCCTATGCAGCACATTTGGCATGTTACTAGTAGTTTAACTTCATTAATAATGTATGAAGGAAATGTAATCCATGACAAGGAAGGAAAGAAAAGTATTTTTACAGCTACCAAATCCTCTGGAATGGGTAATTATTCAAGATTTGATGTTTGATGTTATAGTTTACAATTGAGCGCTCTTTTTCTTTTTTTTCCTGTGGAAAAAATATACATACATATGCAGGGAAAAAATATAGTGGCACTATAAGAAATGTGTTCCTTGCTTTTTGAGGCTGCATGTACTGGTTTAGAATGCATCAAGTGCAGAGGGAAATGTATATTGTGAAGAGAATGTGCTTCATCTTAGGTGTTGTAAGCAGCACTGTGATCTTCCCTCAATGAAAAGAAATCAGACAATAGAGTGGGCTTTTTAAAGGGGAAGAAAAAACCAAAACAAATGATAAAACAGAAAACAAGGAACAATCAACTTCTTGCTAAATTACACTGACCTTGCAGAAGAAAGAAGATTAATTGTTTCTGTTCATTGGCCAAATAACATAGATAGTTTTAAAAGAGCCCATAAACCAATAAGTTCTTATCCAGCAATCCATCAGCATAGTTGGTATTCCTTCTCACCTTCAAGTCAGTCCTAAACAAGCTCTATATTTGTGGTGGTTGAAATGCACCACGGGGAACGTAAAGCAGCCCCAGAGCAGTGGTCACTTGCAACTACTTTTGTGCTCTGCACTCCTGTCACATTTGTGCTATCAGAGCAACAGCTGGGGAGACTTTTTCAACAAAGATGAGTGTCAGATAATCCTGATGAGATTCCACATCCAACATCTTTTGTAATTATGTCACATTCAGCTGTAATGGAATAATTCAAGCTGAAAGGACAAGCTTTGATCCTTTCTTAAACCTTTCCCTGTGGACTGGCTATCTAAAAGATTTAAAGATATTTCTGTTACAAGATCTAGTGTTTCCTCAGAAGTCGTGTTTCTGAAGCAGTGAGATCTGCAGGAGCAATATTATTTGCCAAATACATCTCTCAAAGCATTTCTGATCAAGGTGTCAATAAAAGGATGCCTTTTCATAACCAACAAGGAAGTTATTCTATTTTAATATTCGATTTAACTCAACTGGTGCCAGAAAATAGGCTTTATTTGATAATGAATCACAGTGGTGTAATCTATAAATGTAGAGACGTTTGCACTGAAGCAAATACAAATTCGTTTTGGCAATCATACACGCTGGGAATATCTTTAGTGAAGTAGATGTTTCTGAAGATCTACTTTTTACAAATAATTAGTTTACAGTAGGATTTTTGAAATAAGATTTAGTGGCCAGCCTCCTATTGAAATTCAGTATTTTCAGTGCTTTATACCCTTAAGTTCTTTTGAAAAGGTCTTCAGGCCTACATAAATTTTTTTTTTTCCAATTTAAAACTAAATAAATGCTGTAATCAAAGGAATGAATACTAAATACTGTAATAATAAGTATTGTAATAAAATTCCTATTTCAGGACAGTATCTTATATTCATTAGTGTTACAGAACATGACACTTGCTGTTTTAGGTTTCTGAACAAAACAATGTGGCTATGGGAGCTGCAGTAGAATCTCTTTGCCTGAGATCCTCTTGGCCTCAGTTTAGAGGACAGAGTTTGGATCCTTAATTTTTCTGTGTGTCAGATTTATGCCAACGTAAATCCCTTGACTTCAGTGGACGTTTTTCATTCATTTCCTGGCCTTCACTGGAAAGAGAACTGTTTCTTAAGGTTTTCACACATGGACTACATTAAGGGGTCACATTCAGATGATACTCTTCTGGCATTTCCATCAGCCAGGGGTCAATAAAGTGCTATCTGGGCCAAGAATATAAGGTTGGGCATGTGTTTAGTCGGCTCCAAATTTCCCATCTGTCAGACATGAGAAATTCAATGTCTTTTTGTGCATGCCTGTTTGTTTAGGGTCTGAGAATCAGTGTGGCAGGGGTCATTTCTGAGGGCTGTGCTGGTGGAGTCCTCTGGTATGCCTCCCAAATAACCTGGTGCGTGCCTTGCTCCTGGCTCCTGGTGTTTAATGCTCCCTGATCTTTATGGTCCTGAACTTGTGAGGCCTGTGATAGACGCTGACCTCTTCGGAGCTGTGCAAATGGGAGAGGCTTGCTTTCACACAGTGCTGTAACGCTTCCCTCTCCTCCAAGTTTCCGCTACACATGTAGCAAGTTATTAATTTTGCCTTAGCCTAAGTTTGGTTAATAAATAAAATTAATAACTACGGTCCTGGGAGAATGTTTTTCTCTCTTTCCCAGGATCTATTTCGGTTTATCTGCAAGCTAATAAATGATAGTGACTAATGATTGGTCTGAGCAAACCTCAAGAGCATCAATTCAGAGAGTAACCTTGAGTTTGGACATTTATCCGAGTTAGCTGTGTCTCTTGAGTGATCAATCTGGTCTGAAAACTTGAAGGATTTCTTTCTTCATTTTCCTGGTTGAAAGGAACTGTTCTGCCTCCGGTTCAGGAGAGTAAAATTCTGCAGTGTAACTCATAAAGCTGACCTGTGCCTCTGAGGATGGATGATGAGAAGGTTGAAGTTTTTAACTGTTTTGTATCCATCTGTTGTCACTGAATGGGACAACTGCGTGCCGCTGGCCAGTGCAGTTAATACCCCTGAAAGAGGAGTAACGTTCCTGCATGGATAGGAAAGTAAGCTTTGGATTTTTCACATGTCATCTGGACCTGTCCTTTACTATAGAGTGATTTATGCAGTTGTTTAATAAGCATCCCTTTAAAATTGGTGGAGGGTGGATGAGGTACTAAAAAGCTGAGGTAAAGGACAACACTTGCTTATTTTTTAAAACTGAGAGGTGTTGGTGAAAGGAAAGGAATGGGGACCCTTGTAGACAAGTCAGACTGATTTTACCCCTTGGGAAAATTCTGGAGCACATTAATGTACAGTTTGGAAATATCTAGGAAATAGAGGACCGAGAGCAGTCAAACATATCTCAAGAACAAATCATGTTTAACTAATGTAACCCCATTCTATGGCAGGGCAACATCTCTGTGAATAGAGGCAGAGCAATAAATCCCTCTGTATCCTGGCTTTAGAGAAGCTTTTAAAACAGTTTTACACAACGCTTTCGTAATGAATTCAAGACATGTGAGCTAGGTGAAACTATTGTAAGGTAGGTTCAAAATCAGTTGGGCAATTGTACTGTAGAAGCATTACTAGTGATTTGTGGCCAAAATGAAAGGATCTACCAAACAGACTTTCTTCAGGGTGTCTTTGGGCATTGGTTGTTTGAAGGTTTCATTGATGACTTAGGCTATTTTATTAAAGGCTATAATGAACCAAAGATGAGATGACCTGCAGTTGTGTTTGAGGGTGAGATTAGAATTCAAAATATTGTGCTAAATTAGAAGTGATCTGAAAAGTATAGGATGAAATAAAGTGATTATTTGGTGGTAGCAATTACCTGTGTGTGTGTGTATATATATGAATGAGAAGCAATGGGGTAAGCAGAGGTTCTGCAGAGAAAGATCCAGTGCTGCTTAAGTCACTAGGGAAAGATGATTTAGCTGTGTTGCTCTATTGCTAAAGCTTTGAACAGGACTATAGCAGGAAGGACACAATATTTTTTTTTTTTCCTTCCTTGTTGTGTCTGTAAGACTTCAGCTGGGATGTCATAATCCAGTTTCAAGCGTTACCTTTCAAGCATTACATTTCAAGAAAGACTTGAACTGGTTGCAGTGAGACAAAAGGGAAACCCTGAGGATTGTTAGATGTTAAGAGGATGAGGACAGACTGAATAGACTGGATTCTTTAACCTGATGAAGGGAGTACCAGAGGGGGTAACACAATAGTCTGCAAGCCTGCTCTAAAACTAAAATAAGTCTTATCTCTGTGATGAGTAGGACAAGTAGTAATGGACTTGAACTGTGGGAAGATGGATTAAAAGTAGGTTCTTGGTGATTTAATCTGTTTTAAAAAAAAAAAAAAAAAAGAAAGAGAGATGAAGCACTGAAATATCCATGTGGGAGACTATATAATCTGGTTTTGGATAACACAGAGAAGTTGGGTAAGTGCCTGTCAAGAATGATCAAAACATGGCTGATACTACGCTGAGAGTGAGGTACAGAGGATGACCTCTTGATGTCCCTTACGACAATACTTTAAAAGCTGTGATAAAGCATGGTGTATATATGTAAACTGGAGCTTGGGTGGTGGTACAAGAGTACCAAGGACACAAATTTTGCAAGCCTTTCTGGAGTCCCTTCTTTGTATGATCATTGAAGAGTCATTTCTTCAGCCCTTGGAATAAAAGACAGGCTGCTGGGGTGGATTTGCAGGGATTTGGTCTTGTAACTTTTGAGTGCCAACATAAAAATTAGTCTTTGGTTTAGTGAAAGCTTTTAAAGCTTAGCTGTCAGTGTAATCACAAGGGAAAATCCACATTTGAATACAGTGGCTAAATTTTCACTGCATTGGAGAAGAGATTTTAATTGCAGCTGGGTAAAAACAAAACCAAACATAAGCAGCTAAATGTGCTGAAGTGTTGTTTCAGCACTAAGCTGCCTTGTACATGTGGATAGCATGGGGGAGCTGCCCTCTGCATGTTAGTATTTTGTATGCTAAATCACTATGTGTTTATAGATAATGTACTGCCTAGCAGGAAACTAGCTTGACTAATTTTACCTTTCATTAGAAGGTACAATTTTAATAAAATCTAGCCATTCCAAAGGGGTAGGGGGAGGCTGCAGTCTGTCAGCTAGCCATAGATTACTTCAGGTTAGTGGCCAAAGTCTGTAGGATGTGTGATGTTGCAAAATGTTGGTGAAAGTCAAGAGGCTATTCAGAGGAAAGTGAGCAAGAAAGGCACTGTAGTCACTATGCTGCAGTGGTAGCTGTAAGGCTTGAAGACCTCTGATTGAATTCCACTTTCTGCATCTGATCTACCTGTTGGTGCTTTTGGAGCAGTAATAAATCTGTTATTCTAGTGTTTAAACTCAATCTAGCTAGGAAGCTTTTTGGAAATGTTTGTGACTGAATTATTCAAACGAGTGGAATTACAGGGCTGAGAAATACTCTGGTCAATTAATTTTATTGCAATATAGTGTATTGTATATTGTAATGAAAGATAATGTAAGATATCTCCTACTTAATCCCCTTTGTGAACTAAGGCATAAATTAAATTATCTGGATGATCAATCAGATTTAGCTGTCACTGGGTGAAATTGTTACTAAGGTGCACGTTCTGTTGCAAACTGGTAAGATATGATGACCAGTGGTGCAATGAACTTCCCCTTTGTCCTTTCATATGCTAATACTGCGTGGCTTGTTCTTAGTGCTGTGGTAAGAAGAGGAGAAAGTTCATGACTTTATGGAAAAGGGTGGGGGGGAGGTATCTTCTGTGAAAGTGTTAAAGTCACTGTATTGGGTGATTTAGAAAAGTTATTCCTTATTTGTTTACTGAAAAATTATTTTCAAGACTATTGGTTAAAATAACATGTGACTATTTTTTGTCTTCAGTTGGGTTATCAGAGTAATCTGTTTAGCAGAGATAGCTTTAAACCCATTTAAAAAACACTAACCAACTTAAAGCTTTTGAAAAAAATCTAGTCATTAGACTTGATCAGCTTTTTTTTTATATTTTGTGCATTTGGCTCAAACATTCACACTTGTGCTCGATCACTTTGAATAAATGCCCCAAGGTGCTCCAGCATATGAGGTATAGTGCAGTTTTAAGGGCACTCTCTCTGTTAGAGAGAGATCCATGTTATTTTTACTCTTCAGCATGAAGTCTGGGATTTCTTGGAAACGAAATGCATCTTAGCAGTAATTTAAGTACTGTAAAACTTTGTGATTCCAAGGTATTTGTAAAGGTTAATATGCTACCAGCACTAGACTGTGTTTGAAAGTAATGAGAATCAGTGATTTCAGAACACTTAATGAGATACTATTTTTTGCATCTTTAGATGCACATGACATCCCCAGTTGCATGTAAGATGAAAGAAGTTTCTTTGTAAAATGGAGTCTAGCCTCAGATCTCAAATACATATAGGGTAGATGTGAAGTTGAATTTTTAAACTGCTTTATGACTGGGCCCAGCAAAGAACTGTTTTGTGGCTTATCTTATTAATATTAATGAAATACAAAACTATTCTTCAGAAATCTGGAAGTATGAGAATGTCAGTCCTGGTTTTTATAAGCTTTGACCTACTGGTCCTAATCTTGAAGTGATTTGAACTGGATTTTATTTTCTTTTGCTTTTTCCAATTTCTTAGTTTCTGTTCCTAGAATTAGTGGGACCTCACTGTCATTTAACTCATCTTGTGCGCAACTGGTTAACAAAAAACCATTTCAATACACATGGGCCTGAAGCTGCATGTGTTGCTCATCAGAAAGACGTGATTAAAGAAAAATAGAAACTAATTTCTTCAAAGCTATGAGCATAACTGACTAAATATGGAGAACAGTACCTGAACTACCCTATTTATGCCTGTTTTTTTGCTGGGAAAGTAACAGCTCTCTTTAGAGTGCACACTGTTTGCCCACAGTGCCCTGGTATTTCCTTACCTCATCTGAGTCCAGGAAGAATAGCAGCTTATTCCTGTTTAAATCAGCTAAGAATTAAGTCATTCCAGGAGTCGCAAATTTCCATCACTGCTGTAGCTCTTGATAACTTATGTCAAGTCTTTATATACCATTGTGTGGTTCCTAAATAGGCTGTGTTTGCTGCGAAGCTTAGCTAACCACTGGGTGACCTTTTGTTCATACTTGTGTGTGCATAATAGAAGAAAGTTCCTCTGTTGCTCTTAAACTCTACATTTGCATAATTTCACATTTCTCAGTGAGAGCTCCATCAGCTTAGTGGGTACAAAATCTCCCTTCTCACTTCTTTCAGTTGAAGTATTTCATGGTTATCAAAAATAATGGTGTTAGCCATCAATTTCATTCCTATGGATCATCCTAGATAAAAAACATAAATTACATTTTAGGTTTGTAAAGTCTATGTTACATTAAAGTTTTAGGTGATTACCACAGAAAATGCACATAAAAGGTAGCCTTAGAGAAAGAGTCAGCCTATTGACTGAGAAAAGCTCTAATTTCTATTCCTTCCCCCCCCCAGCATAAGCTACTTCTCCCCATATGTTAGAAAGCTGAATCCTTTCTTCAAGAAATGGAACTAATCATATCCCTTCCAGCTCCACTGTATCTTCCTAAAGGCTATTTGTCTCTAGTTTCTTCTGGCTTCTCTTCTCTCCTTCCCAGAGCTGAATGCTTTCTGGAGTGTAGGAATGTCTTTCTAACTTGTCCAGATACTTTTTTTTTTTTATATTATTTCTTCTTCTGCCTCCAAGAGTGCTTCAGACAGATGCAGAAATGAGTTCTGTTGTAGGGAAGAATAATCAAATAGCAGTGTCTTTATGCATGTTTGTAGTTTCAGACTCTGTTAAATATGCTTCAGACTTTCCTCAGTTTCTCATAGGGGGTAGCACAACATTTAACCAGTTAGCATAGATTAGCTGAGAGGTTGCTGTGGCTGAAGTAGAAATGAATTAATTTTCAATAACCCTAAATTCTTCTGCCTATTATGCTTAGCAGTAAAACTGTCAAAGTGATTGGTGTTTTTGAAGTGCCTTCATTAGCATCAGAGTTATGACCTACTGAAATGCATGAAGTTAACATCACAGACTACTCTTTCTGAGTCTCTTCAGGCTTGGGGAAGTGTTTCTGCCTTCATTTATGGTGACTTCATAGTGCTGAGGTCTCCTCTGAAGCAGGTAAGCACTGAACTCTGCATATCACTGGAAGTAAAAGCCAGGAGACCAAGGCATCACTGGAAGGGACCAGAAGTAAGAGCCAGGAGACCAAGGCTTTCTTCTTGCCAGCTAGCAGAAGATAAGGCACACAGGCAAAACAGTGTGAAATATTTTTTTGTCATTTGAATAGGTAGATAGAAAATGGGGAAAAAATAACTGTTAATCAGGTGAGAGAACCTGTTTCAGTAATTCTGACTTTTCAAAGTCACCAGTTACCCATCAGTTGTAGAGCACTTTCTAAGGCTGGGTAAGTATGATTTCTCTGCTGAGGCTGGGGAATGAAGGCATAAAAGTCAAGTGATCTTTTCAGTGCCCTTCTTGAAGAGTCCCATCCTCTCTGGTTTGGATCAAAGGACGCAGAAGACTCTGCGAAAGACTGCCTTGCTTTATTGGTTTTGCTTTCTGTTTGCTTCTAACTGGTTAAAATTTTGAAGTATCTTTACAAATGTGCTTTCTTGTGTGACTTTCTCTGTTCCACACATCAAAAGTGAGAGATGCTTTTTTTTCACATTGTAGGTAATGAGCTGTACAGTTTAAGCAAGTAACATTATTTCTTGTGCTTGAAAAGGGGTTCTGCCCACTGCTGTTTTTTGGGGGTTTTTTTTGTGTGGTTTTTTTTTTGTGTGTGTGTGTGTTGTGTTTTTTTTGTTTTGTTTTGTGGTTTTTTTTTGTTTTTGTTTTTGTTTGTTTGTTTTGCTTTTTTTCCCACTCTAGGGAAAAAGTCTTCTTGTCTGGGACAGCTGATAGGCTTTTACCCCATTCTTTCTTTTACCAGTGTGATTTCACTTCAATCTCTAAGTGTGTTGGCAGGAATGAAATACCCCTGGGTATGTTTAAAGGCCATCTTTTTAAATATGATTTGTAAAATGGGTTTATTGCTACTGCTGTGCTGGAACATCGGTTAACATGTGAGATTCATTTCACCTGTCAGTACTTGAGGGCAGATCCATTGCTGACACTGTGTATTCTGTGATTGGGACAGTTAAGTTTCTGCTTTTAAAGAATTTTTTTAAGGTTGATCCAGGGTGCTGGGTCATGTTTCTGGAGAGTCCTACCATGAATTTAAACCTCAGTTCCCAGAACAATATATTTGGCCTATATTGTATTTTTGCTAAATTATATAAAAAGGGATGACAGAACTGGTAATAAAATATGTAATCCCTACACAGTTGTGCTGGCAGGAAGAAGATAAATTAATGGTCATGTGACTAGTATTTGTCACTTTTTAGCATATTACTACAAAGTGATTGTTTTGGAGAAAGCAGTGAGCAACAATGGTAGTTTCCCTCTTTTTATTTTATAGTTGTTTAATGACGAATTTTAACACACTTCCAGTAACTCTGAGATTTGACTCTTTCATTTGGCTCTGAGAAACAATTGCTGTACTGCCTGTTCCACAAGAACAGAAAAGATACTAAGAGGAAAATAACCTGCTTGTTCCTCTGCCCTTTCTCCCTGAGCAGCCAAATCCTACTGAAATGTCCACATTGATCTAAAAAATAACACAGTGAACTCTGCCTTTTCCTAACCCAACTGTATAGCTCAGCAACGCTGCCTGTTTTCACTGCAACCTGAAGAAATATTTCCCATAGTAACTTTGAAAAGCAGAACACTCAAAGGGGTTAGTGGGATAAACTGTGGCCTGGGTAGGTAATTTTGCATCTCCTGAATTGAACATGAAGTGTTTCTGCTAGCGAGCATATTCAGTCTTTCTTTTGCCCACACACAAATGTTTATTTAGTGCTTTCTTCTAAGATTGCATTTTGATGGCAGCATCAGATGGACTGTAACTTTTTATCAGGCAGAAGAAAACATGGAGTAATTGCCATATTGGATTGTGCTTGTGGTCTGTCTAATGTGCTACCATTTCTCTGATGACCATGACAGATGCTTGAGATGAGGACGGTAGACCCCATAGGAATTAGAGGCTTCTATGAAAATTTCATTCTAATCCCTTCTAATGAGAAATTGAGCTAAAACTGAAGTACAATCAGGTTGGTGGCTCTAACTCCTCTAAACATTCTTATTTGTGTCTATATTTGATCTGCTTTTGGATAGTAGTGTGTAGGGGTGTGGTTTGTGGTGTGGGGTTGGTTTGTTTTGTTTTTTAGCTATGGTAAGGAATTTCAGAGCCTAATGCATGAATTGTGATTAAACTCGGTGTAAGTTCTTCTAATGTAATTGAAGGGCCTCTTTCCTCTTGAACCAGTCATCTCAGTGTATTGCAAATGTGATGGCTTTACAGAGCTAACAAACAATGTAGACAACAGCTACTCTCTCCATAGTCTAGTTACTATGACTGATCATTTTTTTTGTACACACAGTCTGAGAGATTCAGCATGTCCCTCATAACTATCTTCTTAAAATCATCCTTCTTGAGGTTATTTCAAGTTGAGCAACCCAGATCACTTGATGTGAAAACCTCCACTGATTTGGCTGACTTCTGTAGTCAGTATTGGTTTAATTAGCTCAGGATAGACTTGGATGCTACATTAGAGCTACTTGATGGCTAAGGCATTGATTGATAAGAACACCATATCTGAAGATGTAGCTAGTTGCTCCTATATCTGTGGCGTGTGATTTAGATGTTCTTATTCCCAGCTGAAGTTTGACAAGTAGTTGTCAGTAAGGAAGATTTCCTGTGATGCAGGCCTGGGTAATCCATCTAACTACAGATGTAAAACTTAAACTACTTTTCCATATCAGTAATATACCCAGTTGCACCATACAAACCCCTAATGAATTGGACTGTGGGGGAGGAACCTCCTTGGAGAGAAGCAATAGTCAGTTACACCTGTGCAAGTCTGGATTTTTCTCTTCTGTTCTCAAAGCAATAACTTTGTATTAACCTAGATGTAGCTGGGGCTGTAACTGGAGTAGTTGGCTACGCAGTGCTTGAGTGAGTGTCTGATGGGTTGAAGCTTGCTGGAGTCTGCCTCCTACCCTGGGGCTGGAAGTAACCCCATGTGTCTGGAGAAGTCAGATACTGGAAAATATGTCTATTTGCAAGAACCATTTGGCTTTGACTGACACCATGCATCTGCTGGTTGGGAACCTAATGAGCAGAAGATAGTGACTTCAGAAGATCGGAGGGAGGTTAGGAGACTGCAAATCTCTGCCAAATAGCTCAACTCTAAAGAAAGAGATCTGTAAATTCTTTAATTACAGTAATCATCTCTTGAGTTTATCCTAGAGATCTGCACAAAGAAAACTTGACCACGATTATTGAAAGTGTGAATGCTATTAGTCACCTACCATTTGCAGTTTCTGGATTATAATTTATTTTTTGTTAAATCCAGACTGTCTCTGTATATAATTAAAAAGCACATTCTTTATCCACCAATTAAATGGAATATATTGTATTAAGCATTAAACTGGGCTGAATTTATCAATTTCAAGACCAGAGTATATCTCGGTACCATTAAAAAGCCATGCTTATTAGGGCAAACTTTTCTGATGACATCAGCGCTGAAATGGCACTTAAAGTAGCTTTGGTGCACAAATTCATGGAACCTTTCCAGTCTTTTGTGGAAGCATCTGACTGATTTCCATTTCTAGCCCTCTTTAGGTTTTTGCCTCCTTCTAAATTCTTTCCCATTGGCTTCAGTGTTATTAGATAAATGTATTACTCATTGGAATGCTGGCACATGGATGAAGCCCAGGACTCAAGACTGTGTAATAGATGAAGCCTAGGAGTTGTGTAATATAGTTATTACACAAGATTCTTCATGGATATGGGTTAAAAAACCAACAAAAACAACAACACAAAGAAACCCAAACCAAAACCCAACAACACAAACCCCGCCCCCCAACAACAAAAGACAACCAAACCACCACCCCCCTCAAAAATCAAACCCAAAACCTACCACAAAATGAACAAACCCAAAGATACAACAGGTCTCAGTAGTTGCAAGGAAAATGAATGACAACAGTAGTCACAGATGTAAAATTTAAACTTCCAGTGGCCCCAAAGTTGAATTTTTTTTTTCTTGTGCTGGTTGTGGCAGAGCAGAGCTTTAAAAACGGATTTGGAGGAGAAAAATCAGAGCTTTGTAGGTAACTCTCATTTAACAGAATACTTATGTCCCCAGTAACACCTCAGAAGAGGAATGCAGGTATTTAGCTGTGATTTGTTTCTTTTATTCTGATGTTTTCAAAATGTGCTGTGGTGGTCTCCTTGTCCACAAATCGACAAGGAGAAATTAGTTTATATGGCTTAAACTCAGCTGCTGAAATGCTTGGGAGGCAAGCACTGTGGAGGAATTTTGAAGTCTGGACAAGTATTTTTATTTTTATTCTATTTGCCTTTTTCAGAAATGCATTTATATGTAGTCATTCTTTTCTGCACTGCAATTTCCTTTGTGGTTGAACGTTGAGAGATTCTAGAGAACAGATTCAGAGTACCAGTGTAAGGCTATGTCCCCCCAAGTGTATTTTAAAAATGACAAAAAACTAAACATAACCCACAACCACCCAAAAATCTCCCTCCTAATGTGTTTGGTCTTTTTGTGTGTTTGGTTTTTTATTATTATTTTTTATTATGAATAAGGAAATGCAAAGAGTGTGCAAAAACTTTACACAAGCTAAACAGCCTCAGTGATTTAGAAACATAGAAATGTCTATAGAAAGACTTTCTATACTACAGCATTTGAAAACATAAATGCTACTTACTAGAGAATGTTTGAGCTATCCCAGAAGCATGTGTATGTCTTGTTTCAACAACAAAAAAAATCTGCCCTGGTTAAAATTTAAAGTTGGTTGAGAATCAGATTAGTTGAAGCAAGCTCTATTTGGACATCCCATTCATAATTTTCCAGCAGTTAAACTTAACTTAATTGACTTAATTTAAGTGTGCTAAAATAAGCCTGTTAAAGCCAGAATGGTGTCTTGGCACTAATTTTGGCAACAGCCAGAATTGTTATGGCGCCTGAGTAACCAGTGCTGCTTCTCTGTAGATCCTGCCGAAGAGATTGATTTGATATTTGTTTTGGTCACAGAGCTGGGAGCCTAAATTTTCCTAGATCTTGGTGGTTGCCCTAAAGAAAGGCTTGTTATCTTTGATTGGAATCTACATGCTTATATAAAGCTCTGGTGTTTGTAACCTTTGCAATTACAGACCAAAAAAACCTCCAAACCCACTTTTTTATCCTCTGTTCTTTCAGTTATTGAAAGACAGAAAATATTAGATCCACTTTCAAACATTTTATTTTTATACCTTAAATTACTGCATCTACCAGAAGACTCATTTTACTGAAGTAATGGTTCCTTCTTTGATAGAATGTTTCTTTGGATTTGGAGCTAAATTTCTGGAGAAGTCTTAAATAAAAATATCATTTTCTGTTCTCTCCCTCTTCTCCTCCCCAAGCTTTAAAATAATCACATGCCCTGAAACTGGGAGAAACACCTTTCCAGGAAAGTCTTGTCTAATATTTTGAGTTCATGCTCAGTTTCTAGTTAGGCTGTTTATTTTCCAACCAGTTTGCAGAACAGATTAGAGAAGTAACTTAGAAAAAAGGGGTGAAACTCCAGATTAAACCTTCCTTTAAAGGTTATGTTACACTGGGTCCTTCATGCTTGGGCAGGTGATGTGGTGTGTATCTTGACACAGCACCGATGGAGATGGAAGTGGGACCAAAAAACACAACCTGGAAGGGCAGGAAAACCCCAAGGTGTGGAAATCAAGATACAGGGTGAGGGGGCTGAAAGCACACTTAACTTGTTCTTGACTGAATCTTCAAATGCCCAAGCAGTCCTACTGGTGTCAGGACCTGGACAGGGCTAATATAATTATCAGCTAGAAAAAAAGAGGCAAGCATGCACCTGCCTGGTAATGCTGCGAGGTCCTCTTGTTTTCAGAAGCTTCTGCCTGGGTTTGCCAGTGTCACTTACAGCCAGGAATAAATTGCAAGGGGACCTAAACTGACAGGCTGGGAGCACTTCCCAGTCAGGTTAAGGATTTAGTAGATTATTGGTTTGAATCTTGTTTTAATATAGCCTTGCTTGTAATAGCAGACGTGCTATTCCTCTTCTCCTGTAAGCCTCTAATGCTGGTGGTCCTCTGTTGCAAAGGAATAAACTTCAGAGCAGAGATGGACTCTAGCAGGCCAATGAATGTCTGGAGCACCTCATGCATCCCACCCCCTGTGTTATGGTGCAAAATTTATACCTGTTCTAAATTCACCATGACCCTGTGGCCCTGTGTGCCTGACCAAGCAGCCACTGGTGTATGGATTTCCTCTTTTCAACCAGGCATGGAGCATACTACACACAATTTTGAGAAATGCATCTTGAATTTTTTTTTCAGTAAATCAGCTGCGGTGTCTGTGGAGCACCAAGAGCTGTACCATGTAATTCCAGAAAACTGCAGGAGTCTCCAGACATTTCAAAATGCCAGCAGTCTCCAGCATTTGCAACCCTGCTTGAGTCAGAAACAATAGATGAGCTGTGCTTGCAACTTTGCCCATTTCTTTTTTTTTTTTTTAAGCTGGTGGAGTACTGCAGATTTTAGTAGTAATGACTTTCATATGAAATAACATTTAAGTAATTATCAAAAATTATTTGCAGAAACTGTCTAAAGCTGTAAAGTTAAACCAACAAATGCATTTCGATAAAAACCACTTGTGCTGTATCAAAGAAACTGTCTCTTTCACAGCATACTTGCAGCTGACAATTCCTGAAGAGGCAGAGGAACAGCTATTGAAGGAGGGATTGCTTTCAGTTTTGCAAAGGCTAGCACAATGTAAGATGTGAAGGCTGGATGTTTTCTACATGGGGCTTCGGAGAGAATACTTAAACATTTTGAGGAGTTCCTGGGACACCAGGCATAGGCTCCTACTTGTGAACAAGAGGCATCAATGAACAATTTGTATAAATTCCAGGAAAACCCAAACCCACCTTTTATTTGCTCAAGATCATTCACATCAAAGGAACCCATCGTTTCTTCCATGCAAATGCTGTGGGGATCGCTTCACCCAGGACTGGAAAGCAGCCAGGCTGCATAGCATGACAGCTACTCAGCAGTCCACAGCAATGCTCTACACCACTAAGAAGCAGGAATGGATTGCTGGTTTTAAATCTGACACATATTTGCAGCAAATGTTAAGAAAGCACTTTATTTCTGTATTTTGATGCAGTTTCATGAGCCTTATGGCATGATCTCAAATCTCAACTTGTTTTTTTCAGACTCAACGTTAATTAAACAGTCCTACAGAACGGGGCAACAGTTCCATCTCCTACCAGCTGCAACATGGCATCCTACCTTTGCAACCTGTGTTGAAGGGTTGTCTTGGCTCACTTACTAGGCATTAGGTTGTGTCCTAATAAAGCTAAGGTTTTTCTTGCTTTTGAAGGTTTCTCACACCACCTCTAGCAGCTCTTAAAAACAGTTCTTTGGTCATGCATGAGGAACATTACTTCATTCTTCCAGCCTGAAGTCTTTCTCTAATTGCAACCTGGTTAATCTCCAGGTGCTTAAAATCCATCCCCGTAACTCAGTAAATTGTTAATTTATTTGTAAGAAAGATGATTTTGAAAAATTATCCTGCTGAAACTACTCTGTGGTTGTCCTCCTGCCTCTTCCATCGGGCTTGAGGCAATGATTTTTCTGTCTTTGCAAAGAAAAGCATCTGGGGTTCCTGTCCCTCATGCAGCCTGATGTAGAGTAAGAAGTGCTCCCTGTAGGAGTTCTTTCCACTGATTATTAGGGAGCAAACCTGAAATTAGCTAGTGGGGGACTTCACCATTTGATTCTGCTCACTTTTTCTTGTATAAAATATAAAGGAATTAAGTAAAATGAAAATGTACACAGAATCTTACTATCCTTTCCTAGGGGGAAGAGCGATCTCAGATGAGGAAAATAGCCATTTAATCATGTACTTGCCTTCAGAACTTGAAGTTTGAGCCCCTCAGTTTATTTTTAGACTTAATATCTAACATTCCTGCTACAGAGTTACCTTTGTGCATCCTTGGAATACTTGTGTACAAGAAATAGAGGAAACATTTCCTGCAAGACAAAGCAAATGCAAATCATTCTTCTCTCTCTAAGAACTGTCAACATGGGGGTGACTGTTCCCTCCTTCCATCATCATGTGTCTATTTGCTCCTTGCCTTCTGAGTATCAGAGTATTTACAGAACACCCTAGGAGTCATACACCTTACTCTTGATTGCTTTTGCAGACTATTGCTGTCGTAGGAGCTGGTTTTGGAAGGGTGCTGGGGTAATGCTCTCCTTAGAAATGTTGCTTTGGGGTTACTGTGAAATCAAGTGGTCAAGATTTCACTTTTGCACTGCATGTGAATGTCAAGGTTTAGGGTCAGGACTGTCCACTAGACCTCTAGCAGATGTTCTCTGTTAACCCCTCTTCCTTCCCAGGGAGAAAGGGAATAAGGGAGTGAGACTTATCAGTTAGAAAACCTATACCAGCTTTAATTAAAATAATAATCAAATGGAGTATATACAAAATCAGTATCAAACACAACCCCTCTGAACAGGTAACTATGTCACCACTGATGCTGTGCAGCAGGCACTGGGGAAGTCCCAGGCTGGACTCAGTGGCAGACAGGAAACAGATTCAGGAGCTGGATTCTAGAACTTGCTAGGTTAGGGCACAACTGCATTCTGGATGTATTATGAAGAATGGTGGTTGTGCTGTGGTGTGTGTGGTTTTTTTTTTCTTTTTTTTCCACTGACATGTGCTTTATTAAATGACCCCAAAGTGGTGAACTCGAGGACAAGTCTAAAAGACCATCTAAAGATGGTGATCAGTTGTTTTTTTTTTTTGGGGGGCTGTCTGTGCTTGTGAGGGTAGAAAAAGAGGAAAACCTCTGTGTTTAGATGCTTTGCCTTTTGTTATTTTTCTTCCCAAGAGCACAGAAGTTGTCAAAGGTGCTTCTACTCTGCAGCTGAGGTTGGCAGATCAAGGTTAGTTACTGGAGTGTCAGTAGAGATCCTGGAGATAGACCTGGCATCTCAAACCCTGCAAGAACAAAAAGGTATCTGGAGAATCAACTGATTTGCTTCCACTTATGACTTGTTGTCAAGTTTGCTGCAGCTTCAGGGTTCATGGAAAGCAGAAGGGAATTAGTCCCGTGCCAGCAATGGAAGCACACCAGGTACTACTGCTCAGCTGTGTCTCATAGCTTTTTATCTCTTATGTTCTTCTTACTGCAACTGGTCACTCTCTGGTTTTTGGAGAGAAATGGAATGCTGGTAGCAGTTACAAGGGAGCTTAACAGCTCACTTACAATCTTTGCTGTCAGCAGTACCCACATTTCTAACAAACTAAATCAGCTAGACTTTTAAAAAAACAAATGGTTTGGTTTTTTCACTCTGCATGTATGAGTGGAAGACCGAATGCTTTAGAAATCATCTAAACTACTATGTTGTTGTGGGTGGTTTGTTTTCCCAAGCCATTTTGCTTGATTTAGTCCTTACTTAATCTTATGCTTCCTTTCCTCTTATTTCCTTTGCCTCTCTACCCTCTTTGCCTTTGACAGGGAGCTCATCAAGTTGTGTCCCTTACAAATACAGCTTCTCTAACATGTAGTTCAAGGCTGTGGTGTGTTTTGAAGAGGTGTTTCAGTATTATCTGTGCAGCTCAGGACGGGTCTCTTTATAGGAAACATTCTGTTGTAAAAGGCTGCTCAGGAGAGGCTTGTTAATCTAGTTTCCCAGAGCTCCCTTCTCTTGTAAAAGCTGATTTAGAGGGTTAATAGATAGAATCATTTTTTCAATTATCAATTTTGTTACGTGAAAGATTCCCCCTTGAAAATGTAGTAATACTCTTGGGTCTACTGAATAGCAGTAGATAACAAGTGCCTTACAGAGGTACAGAGAATGAGAGCGTTATGCTCCAGACATTGCTGACTGAGCACTGCTGACTACAAATACTGTTGGACTCCACAGGCTGCATCCATCAGCCTGTGCCCACAGCCTGTAGGTTTAGAGAGCTGGACTGGGTTCAGAGGACCAGTCTATAGGGATTTGTATATTTTTAGCCCTCTGTGTGTCATCTTAATTGATGGACATAGATTGGTATTATATATTGAGCCTGATTCCTGGGGTGTATTTGGCTTATTTAACAATGCTATCTTTAGAATACCATCAGCATGTTAATCCTTGTTAGTGGTATGAACAGCATATCTTGGTGTCATTTAACTAGATAAATTGGTACTGCTGGCCTAGGCTACTCTAGTGATTTTTTTTTTTTAAGTTGGTTTAATAGGCATTGTAAGAAAGCATAATAAACCTAAAAACTTGTTTGCCTTTTTATTTAACCTGTATGGTGAAAAGGGTGAAATTCTGATATCGTTATTTTGTCACAACTTTTAATCTGTTCATTCATATCTGTGCATTTATCTTTCAACATGCAACTGTCACTTCTGTGTCACTGAATATTAGGTATGGGGTTATCTTGAAGCACTACAAGGAAACAAATTCTGCTGCTTGTCAAGGTCATTGTTACAGTTGGAAAAATGTACCATGAAAAGCTCTGGCTAAAATAATTCCAAGAAGTATTGTGTTCCTCTGGTGGTTGAGCAATTCAGGTAACCCTAAGGATGAGCACTGTGATCTAGATAAAAGATCTGGTGATGTTTCTGGGTTTACTCAGCTGCAGATGGGCAGAATTATAAGAGTGTAACTATGAAGTGATTTTCCCCATGATGTTCCCTGCCTGCTTTCTCAACAAGTGTACCTTGAGCTCATACCATGGTCTTCTGTTGGTTTGCTAGTAATCTGCTAATAATTGGTCAAGTTTGGATCATGTTTTCAGTGTTCAGGTGATGTCTGGGGGAAGGTTCTACAAGTGCTCCAGGATCTTTCTAAACCATAATAATGAATCTAAAGTCCTGAAGTAGGTATGTTACTTTGTCACTTTGCTATTTACTCTTTTCTGAGCTAATTACAAGTATAATGTGCATAATATTTTATATAATATCTTGGAGGATTCCACAGAGATAGTTTATTAATGTGCTAAATCACTGTTATATGGCCCTGCTATTCTCATTGAGGAAAATAGTAAACATAAGAGAATTTTAAGATTTCATCCTGAGAACTCTGGAGTACCAAGATAGTCAGGCCAGGACTGTGCTGAATGTCCATCCACATGGGAGAGGAAAGCAGGAGATTAGAGAGATGATTGGTTCATGGTGATATTTACCTTGGTAAGGTCACTTTTTTTCTTTGCTCTACAAAAATGCAAATGATAAACTGGTAAATCTGAAAAACTTGTTATAGGGAAGTGGATGAAAGTTTGGGTAAGGTTAATAGTTACATAAGTTGTATTATTACTCCAGAACATTATGGTAAAACCTCTTCTGTTTAAAGGAAGTATAAAAATGCTTTTTATTTGTTTTTTTTTTTAAATAACATTTGAATTCCTTTCTTTAGGAACCAAATAAAAAGGGAAGTTGTGACAGTGGAAGAACCAGGACAATGCTAAAGGCTGCCATAAAGTTGATTAAAAATGTGACTGAGCAACTTGTGTGGCCAGTAGAAACTGTGTGATAGAATTTAATGTATTTGTCAATGCAAGCAAGAAAATGCTTGGTAAATTGATTTAAAAGAAGTGGAAAAAGACGTTTAAGGATGTCATAGAGTAATTTAGGTTGAAAGGGATCTCTGAAAGTCATCTGGTCCAATCCTACTCTGAAGTAGGGCCAACTGGGGTTCTTGAAGCGTTTCTCATAGTGATGTTTATAGCAAGCTGCCTTAACCTGCCACATAAGAGGAAAACAATGGTTTTAATTTTGGTCATTCCAGAATAACTGTTAGAAATGAACCTAGTAAATGTAGCAGCTATTCATTTGGGCAATGCCTAATTTTAATCTGACAGCTAATAGTCTGGTACCTCAGAGTCCAAAAATAGAATAATTGAAGTGCCATGGCAGCACCGTTCCACATCTTTTTGCTATTTCAATGTAACCTTTTAACACTGTATTTTTAATTTTTAAAAATGAAATGGTGTTTAAACTGCCTAATGAGGCTAGAGCCAATGGAATGTTTTGAAAGGGAAGAATATGTTTTGGCAATTCTGCTTGATCCATGTCAGAATATTTAGAGTCTGATCCAGGTTAGAATTGAAACCATATCCATCTACTACCACAAAGTTATACATTGTTAAGGGTTGCTTCCAAAAGCAAAATGCTTCTATCTGGTTTTGCTCTCTTTGTCCTGCTTGAACAAGCTGAGTAGGTTTGATGTGTGAAAAATAAGCTAGGCTCCCTCCAAGTACAAGTCAAAGATGATTGCACTGATAACTTTGCTTGATGTAATTTTTTGGGAGCATCCTAAAAGAAAAAAAGAAAAAGGTCTGGGGAAGAGAGCAATAACTGTGCTGCTAAAATGCTTGACTTCAGTGACAGCAGCTCAAAATGCTAATGATAGGACATTAGTTCTAATGTCACTTGAAGAAATGTGGTATATTTGACCTTTCTGATTGTCAAATAAATGAAGAAATATAAATCCTACCTCTGGGGAGGTGTGTTTACATAATAAAAGATTTCTCGGGCTGAACATCAAAACAGGCATGCTGAATGTCTATCTGGAGCAAATCACCTTGTCCTCAAGAGAATTTTTTTTCCATTACAGCGGCTATGTGCTGGCTTTTGAAATAAAAAGCGGGACACTGCCATGTCTGTTGTTGTTGCCAAGTATTTACACTGACCTGTTTCCATCACTTACTCAGAACACATTTTCAGTCTGGCTGAGCACAGTGCAGATGTGGAACACTTGGATGTTGTTAAATGTGGTGTGGGTTTTGTTGTTTTGTTTGGTAGGGGGTTTTGTGTTGGTTTTTGTTTGTTTTGTTGTTATTTTGAAGGCAGTGCTGTTAGGCTCATACAGCCCCTGACACAGATGAGGAATGGGATGTGTTAGCGGTTGAAAGTGAGAGCCTATTGCATTGAGGAGGAGATATCTTGAGTATGAACACTAAGGCACTGGAGTAGCCCTTGCAAGTCCTGAATATACTCGGTGAGAGAAGAAACTGAATAAAAGCCAAGGCAAGGTACCAACGGACAAATCTATTTTTCACCCTTTTATTATCAAAAGGAGTTCAGTTTGTGTCCCTACTCTCACACAGCCCCTGCATGTGATGAAACAAAAATAGTTTTGGGAGCAAAGCAGGAGAAAGTTGTGTGAAGTAGATTTGGTGTTAGGAAAGCAGGTCTCTGGCCTATGAGCCATCAAAGAGGCCAAAAAAAGTGATGTTCCCAAGGTCACACAGGAAGCCTCTGGCAGAGACAAATTAAATGCAGGTTTCCCAAATTCTGATCCAGAGCCTGAAGAGATCTAAAAATTAGATATTCATACCAATCACATTGACTGAATTTTCCTAACCTAATAAAGTTCCTTTCAGAAGTGCCGTAGGCTGGGTAACAGGAGGTTTCTTTCCTTTTGGGGTTGCACTGCATTAAAGTCTATGATGTTGCAAGTCATGGTTCACTTTTTATAGTGCTGCATAAACTAAGGGTGCTGCCTCCGTGATTAAGAGGTGAAAGTAGTGATCATTTGGCTTCAAAGGACCACCGCTGCTTTATTAGGGAGGCCTTTGGCCTCCAACCTCAAAGGCAGTCCTGTTGGGACAATGGATTAGTTTAAAACTGATGACTTCTAGACAGGGAAATAGATGCTAAGATAGAGATTGACTGGGAGACTATTGCAATTTCCTATTTAGTCTCTTAGTATTTTCAGGGATCTTTGTTAGCAAGTCCATTGTAAGTTTTCCACAGGCAGTATCCATCATCTGAGCTACCCTCTTCCTGATTCCACAGCTTACTCCAAAACAGTCTCTTGATTATGAAACTCTTCTTAATAAGTACCATCTTTCAAGCTGATGGTGATTGGCATTAGGCCATGTTTGCCTCTCCTGGGCATGTTTCAGTCTCCAGTATTTTGTTTTCATTGGGTTTTACTGCTTTAACTTTTTCTCACTTTTAAGTTTTCCAATAATTTAAGCTCTCCTGTGATCCTGCCAGCCTCTTTCTACTTAAAACCAAGCTCAATCACTTGGCTGATTTTCCCAAATGCTTGGGTTCTGATAGTATCTCCCTGACTAAGAAGCACAATGCAGTGAGAGTGACTTTTTCAAGTTATATTTTGTGTTTCATCCCTTAGAGCCAATTTCTGTTAAAAGTCAATTGCTTCAGGTGGGATGTTCAAAGAGCTCTAAGCATTGACTTCCCTTGGAGCAGAATGAGAGTAGCAACAAGTGAATTTCTTTTGAAATCATGCCTCTGTCCTTCATTCACCTAGGAAAAAATAGCACATATTCTGCAGGAGGTGGTGCAATGTCATTTAGTCTGTAGGTGCACAAGTCTCTAGTGCCTGCCTTTACATACATGTGTGGTGAGGATGATTACAGTGACTAGAAAATGTTCTTATTTACATCTGTTTCAGTATAGTGAAGTAGGTTGCAATTAATTAGGAAGTTTCTAGTGTGGTAAAAATCATCATATAGGAGGAATGCAAACACATGATTTCCAAAGAGAAATTTAATTCCATATGGGTTGTGCCCTCTCCCAGCTAGGAATTAATTGCAACTTTAAAAGAAGATTTGATTATGTCTGCTTAAAAATAAAAATCAGCAACAAAAAACCCACCCCCTCCTCTCTGCCATACACAGCCACATTTTCAATACTGAGGAAATTTAAATGATTTTAATTTAAACTTTTCTTTCATTACTTTGCTCAAGTTGAGAGAGTGCTTTGATCAATCTTTGAGTTATATAATTTATTAGAGTAAAGGGAAGAGGATAACCTTCAGATGTCTTCTGTGGTAAAGCACTGATGTTGAAAATGTTAAATGTTTGCAGACTGAGAGCATGGTTGGCTGGGAAAGGAAAAAAAAAAAAAAACCAAACAAAAAAACCAAAATGTGACATGTTTTATTTTGTTATTTATCCCCTAGTAAAAAAATACAAAACAAAAGAAAATATAAATCATATCTTCTTCAAAACACTGGCACGAGTTGTCTGGAATGCACCACTTTGTGGTGGTATCTTGCTATACCATATACAATGTCAAAACATATGCAGTTAGCTTTAAGGTTGTCAGTACAGTAATTTTGTTAAATCCTTCTAGCTTCTTAAAATATACAGTGTAAATCCTGTGAAGGACACTTGTATACCCTTATTGACACATGTCAGACTTTGCCGTTCTGCTTCAGTTCTGTAGGTTGGTGACTGGTTGTACTTTCCATAGCTTGGTACTTGTTATCTAAGGGGTGCCATTCAATTAACTCCTTTTTTCTTCTTTCAACTGTGGCATAAATCTGAGCACCTAAATCCTAATTCTTTGGCTGTTGGTGCTGACTGTAATTAGGAAGAAGAGCATTCGGATTCGCATCTCTCATTCTTTGTGGGGGCACAAATTAAACCAGATGAAAACGTCGTGTGCAAATGATGTATTAGCTGACAGGGCAAGGCAGCGGGAGGAAAACGAGCTGAATGCAACATGGTCATGTGGAACTGGGTAAAACCCTTTCTGGGAGCTGCAAAAATAAGTCTTGTGGCACAGCTTTCCTTTGAATAGTGTGACCTTTCCATTAAAGTCCTATGACAGAACTTGGATGAGAGTAGCTAGCTTGCTCCAGGGTGCTTCTGAGCGTAAGTCAGGGTTACTGAAGTGATGTACCCTATGAAACATAATATTAGAACCTGGTTATTTTAGAGAGAAAATTAATATGCAAAACTGGAAGTGTTAAGGTCACTCTGAACAGCGTATTTTAATGGACAGTGCTTGGAATTCAGTGCTAGTTTATGCAGGTGTCAGCTCTGAAAGGTGCCAATGTACTTGCATCTGAGATGTTTATTGCTCATCACTCTCATTACATCTGCAACAGAGTTGCTACTAAGAGTTACAGCAATAGTTTACACCGCTGTTATCTTCTGGACCCGAAGCTGTTAGGATGGTAGACACCTTCACAATCCTGCGACACCTTCATGATTTCTCTTCGTGTAGTTAGGTGTCTTCTTTGGCACACTGATTAGTGTTTGTTTACACCAGTTAATGATCTAGCCCCTAACAGTAATTTAATTCTGTTCTTTACTAGGTTACCTAGCAGGCTGTGGGGTCACTTCTGTTGGTAGGTCTTAACAGTGGTATAAAGAAGACAATCTAGGTACACTTAATCTTGCCTCAGTGTTGAGTGTTTGCCGAGATGATTTAATGCAGTCCTGATCTCATGCTTCTGTGTATTCTAACTGCAAAATCTGGATCCATGTTATGTTCCTAATAATGTTTCAAATTTTTTTTGAACTCCATGCAAGCAGAGGGTAGGTGCAGGATGGTGTAACTCTGTGCAAACATCATCTTTGTTTCTAGAGGGAGATGTAAAACATGTGGTAGTACTATTTACACAATAAAAAGCTGCATGCAAAGAGTAAAGCAATGTTTGAGTGGACAGTGGAAAATGGTAATATTTCATCTGCCATTTGCAGGAAAGGGGGAAGAAAGTTTAGTAAAATGTAGATTAGCTTTAGGCATGAGTAGGACTACACGGAAGATCTGTTCTGGGGTCTTAAAGGACATACAACCAGAACTACAGGCACAAGATGCAGATAATTAAAGGCCGGGGGAGATTATGATATGGTCTGGTCTAACAGCCTGAATTTGGCAAGACAGAAACCTTAACAGAAACAATGCAGAGACATTGATCCCCATTGCTTGTTTTTAGTTGAAACAGATCTTCCCAGAACACTTTTAATTTGAAATGAAGAAAATTTTTCCAGTTCTTTTTGTAGTTGCTACCATGGTTAATCAACTTCATTGCTCAAAACCAAAACAATACTGTCTTATTTTATCTCTGTTTTCTTGGCTTTACTTGCAAGATACTACTTATATCTTTTAACATTGGTTCAAAGAAGTCCCTTAGGATTTAGTACTTTTTCATGTGAAGATATCAGTATATTCCTCTTTAATAAATTAAGCAGATTTGGCCTTTAAAGTCTGAGAATTTTCTCCAGTCCTTAAAATATTCCTGTGGCTTTTTCCTGCACCCTCTTTAAATTTCTGACATATTTTAAAAAGAATCTGCATCCTGGATCTTTATGTAGTGTTTTTAATCCTTTGCTTTCAACTAGAAAATTCTACCTTTTTTACCCTTCTTCCTTTCTAAATCCATCAGCTCTTTGTGAGTTGGCAAAGTAGTTGTCCTGTTAATCAATTAAAATCACTCACGAATTATGTCTCTGGAAATGTCAATTTTCAGTTGCAATTTCTTCCGAAATCTTTCCTTTTCATTAGGTTATCTTAGTTTCCTCAGTTTCAGGGAGCTGCCCATTTGGAAGCTCAGTGATAAGACTATGCTTTGCTTAGTTCTTCCTCCATCCTTTTCCTCCCCTGATCCCACATGCACTTTCTCTGCGTGTGCTGTGCAACCTTAACATTCTTCAGCTAGTTTCCAACAGAGATAGATGATCCATGAAAAATGGGATTTTCCTTTCATACAAACTCTTCAACAGGACTGTGATGTGAAGATTCATGCTACCAACATTTTCAGCTTCCCCAGCTGTGCTGTTCACCTCATTGCATGTAAGCAGGAAGTATTTCCTGGACAGGATTTTTGGGTTGGCTTTTCCTCTTCATCTCCTTCAAAGTCCCTGAAGTTTTTTAATTTCATTCCATAATGGAGTCTTTTCTGTATGATGAGTTGCAATGGGAAAAAATGATGTCATTAACAGAGATAGTAAGAAAAGAATCAACAGGATTATGATTTGAATTTGGCATAAAAGAAAAAAATTTCTCCTTCCCTCCTGTGTTTTGTTTTTTCTTCTCAATTATCCATGACTATTTGATTTTTGTTCCAGTTTAGGATAGTTGACTGCTGCTTTTGATAAGGACTTTGAGACAGATTGTGGAATAATCAGTCTCATCAACTTCTTTTCATTTTTGGGATGGAATTTGTCTTATGGGAGGTGATTTAATAACTTTCTAAAATTAAGTGTCGATGCCAACTCTATATTCACCTGTGTACATCCAGATACGCTGTCCTGTATGAATACTGTTCAGTTGTTATTTCCTGCAGCATATAATTCCCTGGTCTAGTGATATACCATATGATAAGGAAAATAGCTGTTGCATCCATCTTCTGCATACCTCACTCCACAACCTTTTTTTTTCTAGTTGCTTCTTGTCTGAAATATGTCCAGCTGCTTCAACTTCTAAACTTATGGAAGGTCCTTCCCCCTGTGTTTCCCTCACTCCCAGCAGCTTTGTCTTTGCACTCTGATTTTTACACTATCTTTTCAAAATAGAGAGATTGTGTGTGAGAAAATAGTAAATTCACTTTGATTTCAGAATACTGGATGCCTGTGGGCAAGGGAGAAACGGGCCAAATGGAACTTAGGTCAAAAGAAATAGTACATTTGGAAATTATATTTTCATTCGAATCTTTAAATAAATGGCAGGGAGGGAGTTGGGTGGGGGGTGATGTCAAAATCAGTTATATTAGAAAAAAAACAGTTGTTAGATTTTTGGGATGATCAGAACCCAACGCTGGCTGAATTGCAAAGGAGAAAAGCAATTTATCTGATTTGTCAAGGAAACAGAAAATAGTGGGACAGCTGTGTTTTGGCACTTCCCAGGGTCCACACTGCTAGTGACATATTGAGTAATTTTGGAAATTATATCAATTTAGCTTTATTTCAATCTCTGGAAGCCAGCACTGAGTATCTGTATATGCCCTTCGCCCCCCTTGTCTTTCTTCACCAGTTCAGAGGAAATAAACCTGCTCTTTACTGCTTTCCTGACTTACATTGCATAAAGGTCTGACTTGCAAAGAGGTCTCATCACAGTCTCTTTTTTTGTGTACTGCTTCACATGTGTAAACACCTGTAAACTCGTTTTCATCCTCTAGCCCTTAAAACTGTTATTTATATGTGCACTTATCCACTGAGATTATCTCAGAAAGAGGGGATGTGCCCCAGCATAGGCTTTGGGGCGTGTGTCTTTCCAAGGTAATCGTGGTTTTGTTCACCTGCATCTGTGAGTCTGGCTCTTGTGATGATGAAATGCAGATAATTAGCTGCCTAAAGGTCTAAGGGTGATAGAATCAGTGTTTCTAAATAGCTGTTGCATAGTACTTAAAACCAGAGAACTCTGCTGGGAGCTGTCCTGACATAAGTGTCTAGAGAAAATGGAGCTGAACTTGCTAAATAAATAGCTAGGAATGCTTTGGACAACCCCTTTAGAGCATAAAGGTGAGAGCACAGATGAATTTACACTGTCTCACACCTGTAAGGCAGCAGATGTGGAGGCCCAATGTGTTCTCAACACTCCTGCTGTGCCCAATCTGGAGAGAATATGGAAAGCGTGGGGCTAAGAACTGGCCTCTGGCCACAGTTCGGTGATGTGTTAGAATATGGATTTCCAGTATGGGAACTGGGATTACTTTTCTTGATCATGTATGTGTTCAGACCTTGAGGTCTGATTCGTCACTTGCTGACCTGCATTTCATGCTGTCAGTAAATGAACTTCAAAGGAGTTTAGTCTTGATCCATGCTCTTCTAAATAAAGAACTTCTTGCCTTTTACCAGACCTTTATGAATGTGGGGTCCTGCTTAGGTCTCGCCTCTGTCCCGCTTGGTGACCTGATGTGCTGGGTGCTCTGCTGGCCAGTTTCTATTGATGCACATGTTTGCAGAGGGGAAGAAAGCAGTTTATGGCAGCCAGCTAGAAATATGTAAAATCTGCAGCCAGCGGGGGGAAGACTGAAGAGGGAATCGGATCAGAGAATTGCACGTTGACTGTGCATGACCCGACAGGTTGGCAGCAGGGTCCTGTTTGAGTGGTGCCCCTCTGGTTTTGAGATGTGCTGGGTGTGAGCACAAATGTTCACGGAAATGCATTCCTTTGCAAGATGTCTGCACAGCAGCTGGGCTTTGTCCCTCTGCCTCGTCAGCCTGTGCTGCTTAGTAGTCTTTCTGGGTAAAAGTCCTGTGTTATAGCAGGGTATTAATTTGAGAGAAGGGATTTGAGGCAAGTTTTGCCGGGGGGATGAATGGTCCTCAGCCTGCCCTGGGAGGCTGGTTCCCCCTGTTGGCTGACCAATCGCAGCCTCCTTGGCTCAGACACACAAGTAGCAATATGATAGGGACTTTCGTCATCCCATATGGGACCAGGTTTTTGAGCCTGGTGAGTGTCAATCCCCCACTTCAGGCGGCCTGTAGAAGGGACAAATACAGTAATCTCATATGGAGGAAATGAAGATGTCATCTTCGTGCTGTAGGGATGGTTGGAGCTCTTCAGTGCACGCTTTGCTCTGCTGCGTTGACTTGCTGAAGCCTCAAATACTTTCCCCCAGCTCTAGTACAGTCAGATGAGGCCTCTTGTCTTTTCTTGTGCCTATGTATTTTGCAAGCAGTGGAAGTTGGAGTGAATCAAAGCAAGTGCGTTCAGACAAATGATGGGGAGAGCTCTGGGGGAATGTAAACTGAGCTGGCTTTGAACTCCTGCAAGGTGGAATTCAAGGCTTCCTTCCATTGCTGGTCTGGGTCACGAGAAGCCCAGCTCCCAGCAAGGGGTTCTGTGGCTTGAGGGGCTGGGAGGAGGCAGGGCCTAGTGTATGATGTACAGAGGGACAGCCACTGTTAGAAAATAAAAGTACCTCCTTCCACACGCACTTTGGCTAACAGGATAGGAACACTTGAGCTGCACATGCACATACAAACAATATGCTCTAGGGAATGACCACAAATATGCTAAAAATCATAATCTGATAAACTCAGATGCTTTCAAAATACAAATGTCCTGTCATTGCTTTTCATAACAAAAATGATAGCTTAAGACTTTACCACAGCTTAACTATTCACAATGTAAACATCAACAAAACTGATGATTTTTTCAACACTTAATGTGCCTTTCACTGTGAAAATAAATGTTTTGGCACCCAATCCTTCCTTATGATTTTCCTAATAGGAATCTAAAGTGCAGAATCACCATTTGGTTAGACAGCTGAAGAAAAGCAGATTAGAAATGTAGATATGGACACTCCTTTTCCAGACCATTTTCCATTTCTGAAACTTATTTTTTGTTATCATTTTAATCTTTCCAATGTAATCAGAAATATCTTTCCAAACTCCTGAGCCCATCTTCTCTTGAAGAATAGAATAGTTTATGGCTTCTCTCTCTTTTTTTTTTTTTTTAATTTTCTTTTTCCTTCCCCTCCACTCAAGACCCAAACCAGCTGCAGGATTCACTTTGTTGCTCTTCCTTCCCTCCCGCTCTCCAAGATTCAAATCCCAGTGTCTTGGATTTTGGCAAGAAAGAGCAGCAGCTTTTTTGCTGTGTGGGTTCCCGGGATCTGGGTGCAGAGGAGTGAATGGGAATTGGGTCTCCACGTCTGATTGTACTGTGTTTACAACCAAAAGCAGCTGGTTGGGAGTACCCACTTGGATTAGTGCAGCTAATTTGGTACATGTTTAGTGAAGCACCTCTTACTCCTGCTTTTTCGTGGTGCTGGCAAGATTTGAGTTATTTTCTTAGACAGTTCTGTGCAATATTACAATCCTTGTCCTGGAGACTGTGTCTGGATGCATTATGGTATTTAAGATGAGCTGATCTTAGTAATTTATGCTGTTGTTACCATATATATATATATATATAAAATTTTGCTGTGGCTTCAGGTTTCTGCTGCCATTCAGAACATAGCAAACATGGTCTTTCCTTTTTAGTACTAACATCTAGGATTAATTTAATCCCACATTTTTTTCCTGGATAACTTAAAGTTTTGGATGAATCACTCCCCAAAAAATAAGAACATGTCCAAACCTCAGCCTAAATGTCAAATTGAACCAGATTTCAATAGGTTTGGATGAAAGCCTGCTCTTGGGCCCCCCTCAAAGTATATACTGAATCAATGTTAAATCTGTCTTAACAAGTCTAACAGCCTTGCTGCATTGCCTACTGCCTTCAGATCTTCCGTGTTTGGGAGTTTCTTCTGCATGATCTGTATTTGAAGCATCTCAAACTTGGACAAGAAAAAGGCTGGAGATTTAGACAGAATTAGTTAAAGAATGGAAAAGGGATTATTACTGAAACCTGATGTTGCCAATTTGTAACTTGTTTTTCTTGCAGGTAAGGCTTCTTGGTACCTTTCTTAACAAAGGGAAAAATTTCTTAAGAATCTTGCCACCTTACAATTCAACTCTTTTAACTGAAAAAGAGTTGAAAGCAGTCAGAGCTCCCCAGAGCCAAAGCCAGCACACCTACCAAGAGAAATCCTGGTGGGAAAACCTGGGAGGCACCAGACAAAGTCAGCAACCAAGAGTGACATGTATTCAGTTGCAAGACACATCCACAAATGAAAGAATTAGTAATTCTCCAAAGCTGAGCTAGGATGTGGCATGACCAATGCTCTTCTGATTCTCAGTTTCTTGGAAATTCCCTGAATTTTCTCTCAGCTCTAAACCTGACTGCTCTCTTAGGTATGTACAGGAAAGTAATCCTCGATTGCTTCTTAATTGTCCTTCTACCAATTTTTGTTACTCTTTACTTCAATATAGAAAATGTGCTCTAGCTCACTTTTTGAAGAGAGGTCGGAGGAACCAAAAGCAGCTCTATGTCACATATAAAACTTTAGTATTGTAAGCAATGTACGTATTATTCAGCTATAAATCAATAGAAAAGCTTACACTTTCATTACACTAAAGCAGAACCATCTGTAATGTCACCTAATAAGGATGAAAGGAGCACACTGGAATTCACAGGAGTTGTTAAAGGTGGAAGAGAGAGAAGTAAGGGTTGAAAAGGCATTTGCAGTTTCAGTGAAAGGGAGAGAATTCTTTTACTATAACCCAAGCTTTAACTTTATAGAAAAAGGAAAATTTAGTTGATATGGGGATGGGAAGAGAAAGATGGTAATGAAAACAAGTATTAGAGGAAAGAGAAAAAACCTTCAGATTGCTCAGAAGCTGAGTCCAACTACATTTTGTAATCTGCCACCAAGGGTGGTGTTTTACCTTGTAAGCATCACGTATATATTTATTTATTATTATTTTTGGTGCTTCACCAACAGTAGAAATTCCTGTGTTTCCTTTTGTTGAAGTTGGAATGGGTTCATCATGCAGCTGCTGTCTGTCGTCTTCTGGATTGTTTCTGTTCTCACTGAGGGTCTCTCTTTCTCCTGCTTTTCATGAACTTTGCAGTCTCTACTTCCAAGACACGTGTATCTCTTTCACCTCACTTCTTGATGGGAATTCTCTATCTCTGCCTTTCATCTCTCCTGCTTCCCAGTATGGAAGATGTATTTTATTCCCTCTCTCCTTCCACCCCTGGGAGGATGGGCTGTTATCTATCACTTACCTGATCCTGACAGACAGGTTGCAACCTTTGCAAAGGTCAGACCTAGGGGTGAGGTTTATGTCCATCTCTTTGTCTACGATGAGATCTGAGAAGCTTGTGCTGCTTTCTGAATTTCAGTGCAGCAAGCTCACATGGTAAAGCAGTGGGGCAAAGGAAGGGAGGTCTAACAGTGGTAAGTATTCTGTTCCCCTGATGCAGAGCCCAAGCAGGGTAAAGTTAAGGAAGGCTGAGCTGTGACACTCGCGTGCAATAATGTTCTGCAGATCATTGTCACACTTTTTTGGTTTGGTTCATGACAAAGTTTTATAAACTCCATGTCTATTTAGACATTTATGTTCCCGTGCATATGTTGTGATGAAATACTGTTTTAATCAGGAGTTTCAGTTTGGGTTGTTGAATACAGGGTCCTTGCCCTTAACCAAAATAAAAACCAGACTCAGTGCACAAATACCGTGCAGGGAGGAAAATGGATATAACCTTATGGCAATATTTCACCTAATAGAGTTGAAGCCAGTGGTACTCACTAGCAATGGGCTGCGGGCCAAAATTCAGCCTCAGAGCACTTCTGGATGTTGCATAAAGTTGTCATCTTGGCTACCCTCCTCCTCTTTTTCTTCTCCACCCTTCTCTTTCCTCTGCTCCAGTGTCTGAACTGTAGCAGTTTGGTAGACAGGAGAATTAACTCTTGTAAGGATGGTACCCATTTTGTACTATCTTATAATGAAGGTACCCATTCCACTGAGACCGGGATCTTCCAGGCTGCATGATGATGTTGTTGTTAATAATAATAATAATACTACTACTTATTTTAAAGTTAAAATTTCAGTGAAGCCCAGGGGCAAGTGTAGGTTAGTGTTGTGCAGTCCCCTGGAAACAGGGGAAGAATGTAGCCTTTAACAACAGTAAGTCTGCAGTAAAGCAAAGGTGCAGGGACACCAGCATCTGTTGTCATTGTCACCGTCTTCTGAAGGTTATTTCATATAGTGTTCATAGTTTCATAATGCCCTGCATTACAGGGTCTTGAATCCCTGTTCCCTGAAAAAGAGAGGAGAATCTTCCCCTAACAAGTCTTGGGAAGTATCAAGAAGGCCAACTGCATCCTGGCTTGTATCAGAAAGAGTGGGGTCGTCAGGATTAGGGAAGTGATTGTGCCCCTGTACCTGAGACCACACCTCCAGTCCTGGGTTCAGTTTTTGGGCCCCTCGCTACAAGGAGGACACTGAAGTTCTGGAGCAGGTCCAAAGAAAGTAAATGAAGCTGGTGAGGTGTCTAGAGAACAAGTTCTGTAAGGAGTGGCTGAGGGACCTGGGGTTGTTTTGCCTGGAGAAGAGGGCCAGAGACTTTCTTGCTCTCTACAACTACCTGAAAGGAGGTTGTAGCAAGGTAGGTGTTGGTCTCTTTTCCCAAGTAAAAACTGATAGGATGAGGGGAAATGTGGTTGTGTGGCATCAGGTTCTGCCAGGAGAGGTTTAGGTTGGATATTAGGAAAATTTCACAGAAAGGCTTGTCAAGCCCTGGAACAGGCTGCCCAGGAAGATGGTGGAGTCGTCATCCCTGAAGGTATTTAAAAGACCTGTAGATGTGGTGCTGAGGGATGTGGGTTAATGGTAGGCTTGGCAGTGTAGGTTAATGGTTGGACTTGAAGGTTTTAAGGGTCTTTTCCAATCTAAATGATTCTATAGTTCCTCTGGGCAAGGCAATGGACATGCCTACTCTAGAATTTCCAAGCTTCTTTCAGTGCTTGTTTTTTTTTATTCTGGTGTCTAAATGTGATGTCGGGACACTGGACCCTAGTTGTGATGATCTCTTCAGTGTAAATATAATGTATTTCCTTTTTTTTCCTTATTCTGTGTCCCCTCATTCCTCCCTATTCTCTCCTTATTTGGTGTCTTGTCTTTTTTTGCCCCCACATTATTCTGTTGTCCTTTATTTCCCCCTCTTCTTCAAATCTAGATTTCCTTCACTAAGTTCAAGGTGTCATTCAACTTTCACCTTATTTCTCTTCACTGTGCCTTTCTTTCATCACTTACAGCATCTCTCAGCCCAGTCTGCTGTCTTTGTCTTCATCTGGAACACTTTACTCTCTGCTGGGAGGATGCACCAGGCTTGCTCTGTTAGGCAAAGTGGGAAGAGATTTGTGTAGTGATTTCTAGAGCTCTTGGCTCTGCACGAAGTGTTGCACTGCCTGCTGCATGGCGTGTCTCCACTCCTTGCCAGATCACAGGGACTGTGTCTTGAAAGTGCTGGGCAGGGAGTGGAAGATGCTGGCTACAGTCCCTGAGAGCTGCAGCCAGCAGTTTGCGTAGGGGGATTGTTTTTCAGTCATTCAGTATTTTCAGAATTTCTGGACTGTGAACTCTACTGGGAAGGAACTGTGTTTCCTTCTGCTGGCCTGTCAGGACAGGGCCAGACCTTCAGCTGGCACTTTGGTCCTGTTGCAAAACAGCATCTTTAGTAAGAAAGGCTCAAACAGCTGGGCTCCTGAAAAATGTGAAAAGCCCTTATTTTTCAAGGGTGGTCTTTGTCATCTACGTGCATAGCTCAACAAATGAGAAGGGCATCACTGCTGCCAGTTTAGAGACTCTGTATGTGTGTCTGGGGGTGGGGTGTGAGGGAAGCAAGACCTTGAAACAGGCATTAAAAACACTGGGAAAGAAAGAGGCTGTGTGGCAGCTTGTGTACAACAGCAGGATGTTTTGCTCTGTGCTGCAACTTTAGACTGTGAGGTGGCTTTGACTCAGCAAATGCTGGTCGCCCGCAGTGCGGGTGATTTGGTTTGGGGGTTTTGCATTAATAAAAGTTAGTCCTACAGCCACATCTCCATCCTCCCATTCTGGAATGGCATGCTGTTATACCAGTGGAATTACTGCGCACTCCAGACTTTAAACCCATAAATTGTTAATGCCAGACTGTTCCGATGAGCAGCTTTTTGATATCCTTTACATGTTAAAAAGTACTCAGGCCTGTTGACAAAGCAAAGAAATGGTGTCAAAAATAATTTTAAAACCTTTTGACCTGTAAGGTTTAAGAGAATTAGGCATAGATTCTTTGCTTTAAGCCTCTTGGTGACAAGAAATATGGTCCTATGCCAACTGGTTTGATTGACAGTGGCGTTTGTAGTTTCAGCTGCTAATACAGTATGCTCCTTGTATATTCCGAGTGTGTAAATATAGAAGACTATTTGTCACCTAGGTTGATGGATTATGCATAAGCGAGACAATGTGGTTAAGATTCTAAAGCATAAATGAAAATGTATAAACTTTACATAACTCATAAAGCAACACTTAATACTCCTAATGAAGTATCCTTATTTTAAGGGAAGCTGTCAAACTTTCAAATGAGTAAAGATTTAGCAATTACAATGCTGTGATGTACTTTGATTTTTTACTTTTTTTTTTAATAGCTACATGCTACTAACCTGCATCATTGGATTTTTGACAACCGTAATAAAATGTATTGGAAAATTGATTAGTTTTGAGAGACTCCTCATAGCCAGCTGCTTTTATTTGTAAATGTCATGTATTTGGTCATTGTAGGCTCCATCCCTTCAAGTGGAATTCTTGGCTGAATATGAACTCTTGCATAGGTACAAAACCCCCCTCATTTTACTTTCTTTGATTAGTTTTGAGCATTTTTCTGTGTACTTACGTTTAATTTCCTGTAAGCTTTCCCACTGCAAGTAATTGACTATTTACTCATTTCCCACTATGGCAAAATTATAATTTGTGTGCTCTTGAGATGCCATAAATCTGTAATAATATAGAGGTAGCTTTGTAATTGATATTTTCAGAAAATTTCAGCTCTTCTTCAAGAAAAAGAGTATGGTTAAATTATTGATTTTTGGATAAAGAAAAGAGAGAATTTGCTGTGAAAAGTAAGTTATCACCTCTTGAAATATGCAGTAAAATTGGCATTTTCAGCATGCTACTCTTATCTTTATTTGCTGATAGAGAGAATATCCAGATTTTTTTTCCCTTAACTTTAAGGGAAAGGATATGCTTAGGTTCATATTACTCAGCATTTAATAAGTATGAGGTACAAGGAAAAGGGGACATAGCCCAATGCTAGAACATTTAAAATATTTTGTTTAGGAAAAGTACTTTTCAGAATCAAAATTAATCTAAATAAAGGAAAGCCTAAACCTGCATCTTTTTAAATATAACTTTTAATAGCATAAAAATCCTGAATCCTGAAATCCTTTTCTAGACTAAACTATTTGGCTGACCTATGGGGGTTCTGTAGGAACAAGAGGTGCAGGATTCACCCCTAAGCTGACCTGCTGTTTGTGAACCACTCAAACAGTTTGCTTTGTGGGGCCACATCCTGATCTTTTGCTGCTTGCTGGGTCCCAGCAGATGCCAATGGCAATTTCATGCATGTTTTGGGAGGAGGCTGTGGCTCTTTGGTATTATTTTGCTCTACAGAGATACTGTAGCAGAGTGTTTACTTTGTGATTAGATTCTATGCTGGCTTTTTATAACATGATGTGCAGTGTGTGGCTGACTGCTGGCATTTAACAACAAAAAAAAAAGGCAACCTAGACTTGTAAGTCACTGAAGTAGATACAATCGCAGATATCAGCATAATTAAGATTTTTATTTGGTTTTGACAATGAGGGATTCAATTAGGTGCATTTTATTATTTGCTCTGTTAGCTCATTTGTTTGCTTTGCGAGTGGTGAATCCAGCTCCTGGACCAAAACCTGCCCACAGTTGAAATAAGATGTATTCTCAGATGAAATGTTTTAAAACGTTAGTTATCTTCAATGGATTACTTTAACTAGCTACAATAGCTTCTTTCATATGTTTGAGTCTCTGCTGGAGCCTAGACTGGAGTGTCCAATTGCCACATTACTTGCGTGTCAGTTTGTGAGGTTCTCACCTGTTCAGTGAAATGCTAGAAATTTGCAAACATGCGTTGAGAAGACAAAGATTACATTCACTGCATAGCTTATTGATACCATGCACCTATAGTGTGAGAACATACAGCATTTAATAAATATTCTGACACAGGAAAAAAAGCTGCAGAATCCTACTATAATAAGACTAAGCCATAAATAAGTTTAAAAAAAAAAAAAAAGATGACCAGCCTGTGTTTCTTTTGGTGTGGATGTTACTTCTTTGGCTTTAGTAGACTTTCTTGCTTCTATGCCCCAAGGGGTTTGGCTTCTGGCTAGATGCTGTGGACCAGACCTATTTATGTTCTGTGGACTAAAATCTCTTAAGTCAGAAGAGAAATAAACTACTCTGTTTTAGCTTTGTAGAGGAGCAGCTGCTCTTAACTTTTTCTTGCTCTGATCTTTGAACCTGATGAGGTCATTCAAAGACTTGGAGGCTGAGAAGAGATTATTTAAATGAGGTTCCTTGAGATCCTAGATGTTATAGGTCTTTATATTTTGCCAGTTCACTGTAGGTATATTTGGCTTCATACATTTTCAGGTTGCTTCAGTTTAAAAAAAGTTTTCTCGTCTGTGTGAGAAGATGCCAAGAGATAACTGTGCTGTGGGTTGACCACTAGTTCTATTGAAAAAACTCTGACTACTGTCTTCAATTTGCTTGCCTTCAGCATTCAGAAATGGATTTCTATTACACTTCTCAGTGATTTGGCTAATTTTGAATCCTTAATACTTTCTCAGAGGGGAAAAAGAAGGCTTGTGGTCAATCACCCCGTTGTTTATTCTTGGGGAATCTACCCCACTGGAGTTATTCTTCCCCAGTATGTACAATTTTAAGATGAGTTTTGCCAAACTTACAAAGTCAAGTTCATCTCTTCACACATGTAAAACAAGAACCCACTGGTTTGCTTTTCTGCAAGCTGGTGTTTCAGAGCATATGTCAAGTTGCCTCTCTGTTATAGCTCCCTCCAGCAACCTCAAAGACAATGAGAGCAGCAGCTCCACATCAACACTTCTCTATCATTGCTCCATCTCATTTTTATAGTTGGTATCATGTTTGCTTGCTGTTGTGTGTGTTTTTTTTATTTCTAAGCAAAAATCTTCTCTGACACAGAGATAGATCCTAATGCATTTCTCCTTAGTAAAAAGATTAAAATGAAAAAAAGAAATTATTACTCTTCTGTGTTTTGCACATCTGCTGGCAAAATGTAAAGGTCAGTATAATGTATCCTTTGAAATGATATTAAAATGTTTTACCTAGAGCAGCTTCAAAGTGTAAACATAATCTGCAGTGTAATTTTTTCAAGTTCAAAACCCACAGATGAGAATACAAGGCTGCGTGTTTACAAGCAATATCTAAAAATAAAGTAGGAAATGGGAATTCTTATTCTGTATGGCAAGCAAACAGAAATATTAATAGTTGATGTCCATGTTTGTCATCCAGTTTAAAGCTTTTCATTTTTTCAATTAGAATTAAAAAATGTCAACAAATGGAAGCAGATGTGGAATTATCCATTTAAGGCTTTCCAAGTCTTGCCAAATTCTGGGCTGATTGTGTAAGGAAGACTGCACCTTTAACTTCTGAAAATGCAAGAGGGGAGTTGAGATTTATGCTAAGAGAGAAACTTGGGAGGCAATTTGGGAGGCAGCTTGGCTGATAAAGGTGGACTGATGTGCCAGGGCTTGATTCTTCCACGCTGTAAAAACCAGTGCTACTGATGTAATGCTGGAATCTGGTCAGTGTTGCAACAATTTTATTTATTTTTTTCTCTTTATATTGAAAGACTGAGGGGACACAAGTGGGTGTTTTTGTTGTGGCTTTTTTTTTTTTCCTTTTCTTCTCGCAGCTCTTGCTGCTTGGGATATTTGTGATGTGCTTTACACCATTCAGATTCCTGAAATGGATTGAATAATAGGTAATAGTTGACTTGATTTGATTTTTGTTGTTTTAAGTTAGTGTGAGTTGGTGAATTAAGAGAAGTTCAGGTATCTATCTGTTGCTGAAGTGAAGGGGCAATGAAGAGAAATAGGAAGTCATTAATTTCTGATGCTGCATAATTACATAAAACCTTCCAGTTATGTCAAAACAGCATTGTGTGTAAATGTACCAGAGTGTGCTTGTCAGTCTGTCAAGCTGTGGGTCTTTTTGTGTTTCTGCATCACTTGGCCTCAAAATAAAGTGTCTTTCTATCTCTCAAAGGTTCAGTACTGCTAATCCCGAGTACTAGATTATTTTGGACAGAATTATTGCAACTGTATACCTCAGAGAATAATGAAATTCACTGAGAAATGAACTCTGAAGTTACAGATGGGCTGAATATCATACTTCATGTTTAGCAAGTGAAAACAAGCACCCCTCATTTTCCATGTGCAAAATCTGTCCTGAGTCTGTTATGACGTAGGGAATCTGTCCACATGCTCGTTATCAATCCCTGCTGACAACTATGATGCTGCAGTATCATCTGTGTAATCCCTTAGCATTTGGCAGAATAGGGTTAAATATCTCCTGTAAATCACCGTTTACCCTTCATGTCCCTCATTTGGAAGGGACTACTTTGGAACTGAACTCTAAAAATCAGCCACATCTGAAGAAAGAACAGCAAATCTCCAGAGAGAACAGATAGCAATAGGTGTGAATTCCCTGTATGCTCCCAGCAGCTGGGCAGGAAAGTGAAAGGATCAGGTAAACTGGCTGCACAAAAGGAAGGGGAGGTACAATTAAAACAGAAGGTGGGCTGCAGGAGCAGAAACCTGGCTGCTCATATATGTTCTGGTTTTGTGATGGGTAAAGTAACAATGTTGGGTTTGTTTTTTTTTTTTTTTTTTAAATGTTAAACTTCACCTGCAATGAGCTGGTCTGCGTCCTTAATAATTGTACATCTAGGGAACACACATGGCTGAAGATCTGTGAAAAGGTGTGCTTATATCAACATGAAACATCCCTGAGTATAAGGGTACTAGTCTCACTTTGCCTGCAAAACATGCTGGGGGGGCTCTTGGCAAAGGCTTCCTATCAGTGGAAGAAAAAAAAACTTGGTGTGGCCCAAACCAGCTCAAGGACTTGTGAACACACATGCCTGGAGAGTGAGTCTCCAGTGCAACATCCTGGGCAGTGTCCTGTGTAGGACAGCTCAGTGTGGGCTCTGAGGTGACATGTTATTCTATGGAAACTCTGATTTTTAAGCTGGCCTGCAGATGGCAAAGTAAAGTAACAGCATCATACCACAAAGAAAATAAATGCTTGCTGCTTTTATTTCTCTTATATGGGAAGTGCATTTCTTTCCCTTGCTTCTGTATACAATTGATTTTATAATTGTTTAAAAATAAAGGGCAAATACATTAACTGTTAATAATTAATATTTTCTTTCCAAGAGATTTTTCCTGGGTAACTTCTACC
>JANHGN010021922.1:0-73366 GCA_024605025.1 Megaceryle maxima | reverse complement strand
ACATTATAAAGAAAAAATTTTGAACAAATGACTCTATGATAGCTCACTATTTTTACTGGAAGATGTTTAGCTGGAAAGTACATTGAGGTGAGGAAATATGCTTCCTTGTGTGTATGCATCTGTATATTTGAACTCTGATTCTGTCTCTCTTAATTGCTCTCAAAGAAATTAAGTCTCCTTCAATGCTTTTCAACTACTTCACCCTCGTTTCACCTAAGTCCAAACTATAAGCAGTTTGGGGCAAAGACTGCTGCTTGTCTGCAAAGTCTGGTAAAGCATAAATGGAAAATTGTTCTAAGAAGAAGAAATCTGGAGTGTTAGTTTACTTCCTCTGAGAAAGAGGTAAATTTCTCATTTAATCCTGGATATCAAAGGGTTGAGGCATCAGTGCATATCTGAATTTCCTTTCACTTTTCATTAATTCTATCTTGCTGGCCATGTCTGGAGAAGGGAGTTGGACCAGATGGCTCCAGAGGCCCCTTCCACCCTGAGTTATTCTACTGTTCTTCACTTGCATCTACTAACAAGACAAACATGCTGTAAACTTTCAGATTAGGCATTCTTTAGTATAACCCTATATATTTCAGCATCTCATCCTTTTGGATTTGCAATAACTGTAACTGGTGTGACTATTTCAACTGTAGATATAAAAATATACAAATAACATAGTGAAAAAGTTTCTTTTGTTTCCCAAGGTTGGACTGTGCTAATGATCTCATCAAAGGATCCTGACTTTCTCTACTTACATCTCTGGAAAACCCCATAGAAAACTGTGGGAAAGCTGCAGAGGCTGTAGGAGGCTCCTCAAGACTTTTTTTTTCTTGCAAATAAGAGGGCAAAGCTGTTAAATTAAACTTGCCACTTTGCAGTCCAAGGTGGCTTCTCAACTGTCATCCAGGACACATTAAGGGCTGAGTATGATTACTTGGTGCTCATGTTCAAGCAGTTTTTTCCTCCAGATTGTTGGTCTTGCTGGCTATGATCACAGCCTTAGTAGAATGGGAAGCAAATCAGAGTTAGCAAGTTTGGCTACTTTATTTACATCAAGATATTTGATAGAAAGTGTTAGAATTAAGATGATTAGTATGTTAAAGAAAAACAAATAATTCACATATATTAATAGTATCTGTTACAGATGTATTCGATATATATTTTATATAGAGCAGATTAACTCCATATCCTGGTGTGACTCAAGTAGGAAGATAGAAAGACTTTTCCAGGCTCATACTCTGAGCTGGCCTGTGACCTAGAAGACTGAGAGAAACAACAGTCTCAGGCCAGAGCATCCCAATCTTACCCTTACCTTTTTTTTCTTTACCAAACTTCTTCTCTTCACCTCTTAAGCTGTTAGCTGCTTTTATGTTTACAGAAAGAGCATTAGAAATAACTGCAGTGTGATACTAAATAGCTGTTACCACTGGGTAACTGGGTTCAATGAGATACTCTGTGGGATTCTCTAAGCATGAGAAGACTACTGTTGTTTGTCCTGAGCCCACTCAAATGTGTTGCAGTGGAAGATGTGGGTTTTGGCCTTTACTCAACAAAGCACTTAAACATTTGCTTGACCTGAAGGAAGCCAATGTCACCTGGAATCAATTGCATTGCTCGTACGTGTGAAATAAAGCACACATTGTTGAGTTATGACAGGCTCTGTTCTTACTGAGGGAATGCTGTAGAGCAGAACTGATAGTTGATTTCTTCCCCTCCTCCTGCTAATGTTCTTACTTGCTAAAAGAAGAGCTGGTAGGAGATCATGTTCTTTATCTCACATTTCCATCTGTCTGATAACTGTCACTATTTGGGAGCTGATCTGGGGGTGTTGTTGGCTTCTCTGTACTTGTTTGCTACTATTTTTCAGTTTTAAGCAATCTGGAGGCCATACTGTCTGTTTGTAACATAACTGTCCATACAAGGACAATCTCCAGGGGCATGCAGCCCTGATTAGGGCTCATTGATGCAATTTTCTTATTCTAGGAATAAGATAGACCCTGTTCTGTGCCCAAGGTTGCTTTCAGGCTGCATCATCTTTCTGTCTCCATTTTTTTATTTTATTTTTTTTTTTTTTTTTTGCATGTAGCCTTCTCCCAGGTCTTGAAGGGAGCAGTGAGCATAGATAGGCACTTGGAAAGGAGTTTGTTCTCTGCAAAGGGGTCAGTTCTCATTAGCTCTGGTTCAGGGTGCTTGGAGTGGTGTGCAGGAGAGCACCTTTGCATATGAGCAAACCTCCAAACACCTATACAAGAGTTGTTCATAGTCTACCCTTGGTACAGACTGAGGCAGGTGAGGAGTTTCTAAAATGTGGAGGTTGTTCCTGTCAAAGAGTGCAACTTTTCAGTGTGCATTCTGGCACAGGAGCTAATGCTAGATTAAATATTCTTTTTTTTTTTTTTTATTGTTATTCCTGCACATTTGCGGAGCCAGTTGGCATATGTCATAAAATCTGATTGATTGAACAGTTAATCCTTGAAAGCATCCCTTTGAAATATTGCCAAGGTCAACAAGGGATAGTGCCCACATATACATGTCATGGAAATTACCTATTCTGCCCCTTTTATCTATCCCCATATAGCTGCAACATTCTGGTCTTATCATGCAACACATTATTTCCCCAATATACTGTTTTTAGTGATCCATGTTCTGCTTTGTGCTGGTGGAATAGAGAAAAATGCTTAACTTCAAAGGAAATGAACAGTCAATTAGAACATACCTTAGAAATTTTTAATATTTTTTTTTTCAGTTCAGAACTGTTTGTGGAACAGGTTCTTTTATGGGAAAGAACTGATTTCACCAAAATATCCCCAGTAATTATTTCCACACTTCCTACGAGGTTTGTCATTGTTTCTTGAACCTAAGTTGCCATTTACATAAATGTGCCACATCAGAGATTTTACTCTGTGCTACACAAGGTTCCTTCTGAGCACCATGCTGGTTATGGGGAATTAGATGGTTTTGTTTAGGGGAATAAAAGCAGCATGCCACTGATGGACCTGAAGGTAAATGGAAGTGTTTCTAATTTTCTGCTGTGCTTGGACAATAACAAAGTTTATTTTGTCTCTGTTTGATCCTCGACACTGCCCTCATGAATTTACTTGCTTTTTATTGGTTATTAATTCAGTCACTCACCACTGCTACATATTTGCTTTATGCCAAACTTTGCAGAAAAAGAACTCCAGACAATTCTTGGAAAAGCCTACTCAATTCTTTATTCTAAGGTTGTTGGAAGTGATTTAAAATGCCTTTACAGTGGTTCCTAGCCACTCTTGCCCTATTAAGCTCTGAAACGGGATGAGTGACCTCCTGAGACCTTGTCATAGTAGGCAAGCTTTCCTAGGTGACTGGTGAATAGATAACCTGTTGTGTCAGCTCTCGTGTCTGAACTGAGCCAAGGTCTGTGTACCCTTCCTGGCTATATGAAGAGATGATCCTTGTGCTGTGGCTGGCATTCTGTGCTGCATTCCAGGAACATGGCCCTTCTTGACAGCTGTCACATATCGCAGATATCCCCTGAGCTGTTCATACGAAGCAGTTAAGGGAAACAAGAAGTATACAAGAAAATTTCAGTAACTCATTCACAGTAACTCCAATCTATGTGCTGTTTCAGAAGGAGGGAGTGAGGGGATGGGAGTTGTGATCATCACCAAACTTTGTCCATGAGCAGGAAACTTAACATTAAAAAATTATTGAAATTGACTGGAATGAAAATGTCTAGTATTTGCAGAACTTTGTGGCAGAGATCCAGCCCCTGTTCTTCTGAGGGGGTTTGCTTTGGGAAATTATGTCTTGGTCTTACTGCTATTCTTCTAGGGAAAATATATCAAAATCAGCAAGTGATTCTTTACAGTAATGGTACACTGAGAATCAGAATGTGCCAGAAAGATTGCAATGGGAGACTGAGTGCTGCATTCAAATATATTCTTGTAGCACCACTCTGCAGTGTTCATTCTACTGAGCTGGTTTTGCTGGTTTTAGAAATGGAGTCTTTCAAGCTTTGGCAAAACATAATTAATTCTTGCCCTTTAGGTAACTAAGAAATTAGGAAAAAAAAAAAAGTCAACCTAAACCAATTTTAATTACATGGGAATTTCTGTACTCCCTTTTTTTTTTGGTTCCTTTGCTTTTACCAGGTATGGCATACTGCTTGGGGGAAATAGTCTCTGAATTACTTTTACCATAAGCCAAAATCATGCATGATTTAGAGGGAGCAATAGCTGAAGAGCAGTCTGTATTGTAATGGTAAAGGAAAAGACATAAAATGCAGTCAAAGCTATCAGTAAAGGCACTGCTGCCAACTCTGAAGAGCACCTGGCTGGGTATTAAAGGACACAGATATGATCCCCTTACTGAGCAGTATTTTATAGACTGTAGTTCAGAGCCAAAGAAAACAGCTTTCGGAGCTTTTAGGTGTCCATAAACAGATAGATAAATAAGAGGGAGCCAGAACAAGGGATAAACAAGGTAGCTAAGTATCAACTTGCCACGTTGCCTTTTCAGGGTCCCCAAATACACAAATGAACTTCGACTACGTTGCTTCCTTAGACTTCCCACTGCTTTCCAAGACTCCTGGAGGTGGTGTCCCTAATGTCAGAGAGGGTCAATGGAGCAATGTCATGATATAAACTCAAGTTGTGTCCTGTCATCTGCATAATTGCTGGGATTGCACAGTCGACCATATTTCATGTGAGTTGGCAGTGATCACTGGTCTGTAGTCAGGATGGGGATTTGGAAGAAGAACTGCACCTACAGTCTCTGATCTCCCTCTTGTAGCTGCTGCCAGCATTCAAAGCATTGCAAACAGGTTTCATAAACAAATCTCATTAAATGTTTTTAGATAGGGGAAGGCACATAGCCATAAATAGAAAATTGATAAGCGAGCAACTGTTAAAAATAGCTCATTAAGAAATGGTAAATGGAGAAATGGATATGATGGTATAAGGAATATTCTACACACATACTTGAAGCCTTTAGTGGTTGCCAAAACTCTGATGAAGTGAATGAAGAGCAAATGGGTTGTATTTCAAACACATACCATTACACTGAGCAACAGTAACATTTTATTGCTTCAGTCACATTTTTTGACCGAAGTAATAAAATTTGTAAAATATAAAGAAAAATACAGGATTTATCTCTCCCTCCTGTCCTCTTCCCTCTCCCCCCTTTTCTTATTTCAAATGCAAACCAGATCTCATGGTTGACTACATGGCACTCAGGTTATGGAGATGTTTAAAAAAAAAAAAAAAAATCACTTGACAGTTTCAAAGAAACATGCAGTTCTGTACACAACTAGAGGAATAAGAAATACTTTTTTTTATATGAACTTTATGGTCATAACTTACGTCTGGTGTAGTTAGAGAAGAAACTGCTACAGAGCTGCAGTCCTACAAAGACTTAAGCCTATGTTAGACCTTGCCCTGTAGGAGTAGTCAAAGGCTGGTAAATTGTATGATGCACAAAGCTGCACATAGTAAAACTTTTTGGTCTGTATTTTACTCAGGTTTGGTCTGATTGACCTTATTTAATTTGAGCCTCTTTGCAGGTATTGCTCTATGCTATTGCCTTGTAAAATGGAATTTGCTTTTCCAGATGTAGTCGTTCACTACCCATAAACAATTATGTAGTCTTTTGGTTTTAAATCCCTGTGGTGGTGTGGGGGTGTTGGTTGGTTGGTTTGTTTGTTTTTTAAATTGTAGAAGATCTGTGCTGTAGTCTGAATCTGAAAAGCCTCAGGTTATTTGGTCTTCTGAATGCTTAGCTTATTTCATGTTAAGCAATACTGTCCCATCACTGATGAACGTTGAAATAGCAGCTGATCGTGTAGTATGCACAGGTTCTTACCATTGGAGTTACATGCATTTTATTTCTATTGTCAGAGGCAACTTAGAATACAGTCTTATGTGCATCCACCAACATTTCTTTGCTGTTCCCAGCAAAATCTCAGTGCAAAATAAAATCTTATTTACACTGTTTAGTTTTTCTTAATGCACCTTCAGGCAAGGATAAGGATGGAGAGCCTAATACGGAATGGATGATCTGAGGTAGAGTGTTCCCCTTAATATGAAAAGTTTACCTAATATTTTTTCTTTCACTTCTCATTATTTCTCTGGATTGAAAAGAAACTTAAATTATAATTAAAATCCTTTGTTCTGTTGATTCTTCCTCCAGGTCTTCCTGGAGGGTGGTGAGCAGCCTGCTTTAGTGTCCACCCTGGCTGTGGGGCTTGCACACAGCTTGTTCTCTGCTAGGTAGGATGTGAAGGGCTCAGCCTTGAGGCAGGGGTTCACGCAGTTAACAGATGGATGTTGTCTATAGTTAGGTGCCAGAGACATAAGTTTCAAGAGGAGGTTTCAAGAACCTATCTGTGAAGTACGAAGTAGCCTTGAATTATTTAAAATACTTTGCATTTACAGAGTGCCTTGCAGTGCTAGAGAATAGCAAATTGCAGTGAACTAGTGACATGTGGTCATGATTTTGGTCCAAGAGTAACTTGCTCAACCCTGAACTAGGTTTTTGAGTCAGGGCAGAGGCATCACAGTGTCGTGCTCTTTCTCCTTATCCATGGCTCTTTAATGGAAGTGTGTGGCAGTGTAACTTGTATTGATACAGTGGTACAATATATGGTCAAACTAATGAAGGATCTGAATAAATAATGTATCATAACTGTTGCCTATAAGCAGGAACAAATGATCTGCAGTGTAACTGCCTGTATGTACATCAGTGTCTTATTTTCCACTAAAAACCTTTGAGTAGCAGCACTAAGTATCTGAGCCAGACCTAATTTTGCAATTCTGTTCCACTCTTTCATATCTATGCAGGTATTTTCACTTGTTCCATTGATGATTCCCCATTGTTCTCTGTGGAAACTCAAGAAGTACTTTGTGGTTTTATTTGCATCCTAACATAACACTGAATATTTTTTTTTACTCAGCAGAAGAATCAAATCAATGGTGATCTCTCAGTGTGTATGTTAATATGTGTAACTGCACATGCAGCCAAAGGAAAGTATGTGAAAATTCTTTGCAGATGCCCAGTGACTTCATTCACACTTGAGTGATTAATTGAAATGGGTAATTCTTTTAGAAAGGTAGTATGTTTTTCTTGTTAATCTATGTGCTAATCTGTGTTCCTCTGACAACTTAATAAGCAAAGGGGTTACGTTATGGTTGTAAACCAGACAAACCATAAACAGACTGCTACCTAATCAAATGTTACTTTTATTTGGGTTTTTCTTTTTTTTTTTCTTTTTCTCCTTCCAGAACAGAATAGTTTGCATCATGTTCGTTCTTTGAAGTGTAGCATTTGTTGAACATCTGACAATATTTCTCTCCAATGGGGAGTATTATTTCATAAATTCACTTCATTCTGAAGCTACAAATAGTTGGGTTTATGAAGAGAGTTTGAATTTGGGAAATCTAGACTATTATATGGAAGATATCTTTTCCATGTTCTGGGCTTTTTTTTTTTTTTTTTTGTAGTATGAGTTTCCATTAGTGCTTGGCTCATTAGGGTTTTACAAAAGGGATTGCTGCCACCTTGGCTTGAACAACCTCCTTTCAAAGAAACGAGTTGATTCCTGACTGTTTTTCATAAGAAAATGTAGTTATAGTACAGAAAACATTTTGGTCTTTTTTTATCAAGGTAGCTCTAGATCCAGACATCTCCCCTGCTGTTTGCTACTCCATCCACTATTTCCTGATGCTAGACAGGTGGGACTCAAGCTGTTGTTATTTTTCCCCTCTGGGATGCTGTCCTCTGCAACAAGTAGACCTGGAGATATAATTTAGCAGCCTTGAACTTACTGCAAGAACTCTAAGCCTGTAGTCAGAACTGCGGGGTCTCAGCCATCTCCTCTCCTGAATGGGCTGTTAAAATGCAGAACACTTGCATGATGCAGTGTGTGTGTCCTACGCAAAGGATTTTGTTGGTTCTTCCTTTGTGCACTAATTAATAATTGAAGATATTTTTCCTCAAGCACTCTGAATTTGCATGCTTACAGAGAGCCCCATTTTGATACCACCCCGAGGAGTGGCAAATCAGTATGATTCAAGTCAGGCTCTTAAATCCTTTGAAGGAGAAGCAAATTATGACCAACAAAAGGTTAAATTGTTTCATGTCAAATTTTGAATGAAGTGAACTTTGAATGAAGCCTGGGAATATAAAAAGACAACAGTCAATATTAATAAAGTAGGACTATCCATGCTCATAATAGGACTATTAACTTATGAACCTACAGTAGATGCATCTGCTTTATTTTTCAGCAGGGAAGGATATTTGTGAACATTTTCCAAGATGTTCTTCTGCATCATCAGTGCCCATATTTTTGAACTTCACTTTATATTTTTCCATGTATTTTTAGCAACTCATTTATTCTGGTCATCACCAGGGAAATCACAGCCTTGACTATTTACAATGTGTAAATAGTGACATCATTTGTGTTGAGAGAATTCTTCTTAAGTACTATAAATGCCTGCTGCTTTCATACTTTTTTGAAAATAGTGGTGCTTTGAAAAAAGTAGTGTTTCTAGCTTTGCCTGCTCATATAAAGTTAACTTCTGCAAGTGCCCCTTCCACTTTCTTGAATTACTTTTATATTTCCAGGTTTCTGAATGCTGGGGAACAGCAAGCATCTTTCGGGTGCTTCTGTTTTTGACCCATACTCTTGGGATTTCTTTCTTTCATTTCCAAGTGCACACTTATATACAATAGAGTGAGCCAGAGGGATTTACATCATCTGTTTTGGGGAGCCCATGGGGGCCTTGCTGGGATACATGAGCAGCATCTCGAGTGGGATGTTTGCCTTGGTACTTGTACAGTCTGTTTTCCCTCTCCCCTCATCTATCTCTGTCATGGGGTTGGAAGGCCAGCTTCCTGCCTTGGGTTGCAGAGAGGTTGCTATCCTCCTGCACCTCTTTGGGTTTAAAGACCCTCATGGTCTGGATGTGCTTTCTCTGGAGGAGCCCTGCTACTTTTTCTGGAGCCAGGATCTCTCTTTGGTCAGTAATCTGCTGAGGTTCAGAGTTACCCACGCTTCAGCTGTAGGAGTTGTCTGATTGCTGCTGTATCTGCACCAGTTAAACCAGGCTGTTCCTGAAATGTACTACTAACAAAAGTGCTGAATGTATGGAACTGTGGGTGTACATAAACGTAGGTATGCATTTAGGACCAGGACCTGTAATGTAATTCATGTAGCAGAATCTTTAGTTTCATGTACTCTCCATAACTTACAAGAAAAACATGGTCTGCCAGAATAACCACTTGAGATGACAATTGCTGCTGTAGATAAGTAGCCCTCTGTTCATAACAGCAATATCTTCCCCCTTCCAGCATCAAATTAAATAGCAGTAAAGCGATCCCTCTATTACTGAGTCGTAACCTGATGAACTAAATAGTAGTGTCATGTCTATTTTCAGAAGCTTTGTTGCTAAAAACAGATCTTCACTCTGCAAACTGCTTTAGCCTTTCCCAAAGTGACAGCATTTCATTAGAAATAGCTTGCTGGGCCTTCTTGCCCAGCTCCTGATGGTAGTGCCCTGGTGTGTGAGAGCAAACAGCTGGGGGAGTTGGGTTTTCTGAAGGTTATGATCACAGCAGTTTCATAAGTGCTTTATTTCAGTTCCCTTCTGGCTGTGCCGGGGACAGGTGCGGTCTGGTTCTGATTTCACTGGTCTTAATTTCTTGTCTGACCTGGTAGTCAATCAAGGGCATGAGAGAGAAGCAAGAGAAAGCAGGAGAGGAACAGCCTGAGACGGGCAGACGGCGAGAGTGAAACACTGAGCATCTGACTTTTCTCATCCAGGAGCTGGCAGATCTGCCTGTCATTCAGTGCTGCTCTGTGTACTGACGCTGCCCTGTGCAAAATGGATTTCTGAGTGTTAACCATCACGTTCTTCTTTTCCAAAGGGTCTTCTGTAGGATTTCATTTGCAGAGCACAGAGGGCAATATCTAGGGTAATTCCAGGGCTTAGTGGCTGTGATCTTTTGTCAACTCTACTTGTGAGTGAAATTAAACTTGGTATGAGCACCCCCAATCTGAGCTTGTGCAACACGATTCCTGGCCAATGAGTGAAAAATCATAAACCTGACAAGTATTTATGAGAGAGAAAAATGAGATGTCATATTATAACAGGAATATATTCATTAAAACTATCAATTTCACAGAAACAAAGAATTCCCTCTTCAGTAAAAGGCTTTGAGAAGGTTTATAAAGTCAGATATTCTTTTATGAGTTGTAACTTTTGTTTTATGCTAAAACACAGTACGTTTAAATTCAGGTCAGTATTTTCTAAGGGAGTGAATTACAAAAAGGGCTAAGTTAACACGATGTTACAGTACCTGCTCTGTTTTTGAGAGGATATTGGCCAATATCAGTGCATCAGCTTATTGCAGCTGGAGCCATACCTGGAAAAACCTTCTTACAAAAGCAATAAGCCTGGCAGGGGTAAACCTTCAATGTCAGTAGCCTTATGCCACTTCCCATTACCAGAGGATTTGATGCAGCAGGAATATAGCCAAGGCTTCGAAGAACAACATCCAGTTGTCTGTCTTACACATGGGAGCTTGTTCCTGGAAGAACCTGGGGTGTGAACTTTGAAGTCTTCCCTGCCTGCCTACAGGAGGAGAAAGGTGTTTCTCCTGTCAGAAAGGGGAGACACCCCAAAGCTGCAAACCTCGACTTCTTCAGGTTCTTGAGAGCATTCACTTACAGGGTCAGATTTTCAGTTCAAAGGAGGAGTAGTGGGTGTGATGGTGACGTGCCTGACTGTTATGCAATAATTAAACCTAGTATTGGTTCGTACCATAAAATTAATTCCACTGCTACTAGCAGTGGAATTAATTAGCTTAACACTTTGCCAGTATTAAGTTTCCAGCACAAAATTTGCTAAGGGAAATCAAAGCATTGTTGAAATACAGGAGTTAAGGCAGCACATGACAGAGCTGGACAGCTAGCTCACCAAGGAGGAGTTTCAGTTTCTTCAGTCCAGGGACTGTGGCTTGCTGTCCTTCAGAAGCTGGCTCATCATGTTACTGTGGTCACCACCTCATGACTAAAGCTTTAAAACTGGTGAGATTCAGACTTATTTGGCAAAAGGGATGCAGTGCAAGAGGGGGCTAGACCATCTGTGTGATTTAGTATGCCAACATGGGTGGGTGGGTAAGATATGGTCAAGGGGAGGATAAGAAAAGGACAGGAGTAGAAGCAAAGTTCATCTGTCTTTGTACCAGATGAGTTTCACAAACCAATATTTAAGTACAACTGGGCTGGTGTTAGCAGGTTAGATTGGCACCTGCTGCTGACAGAGATGAGCCCGGCGCTGTTCCCAGCCTGGTGGGTGGTAGAGTTGTCTTGCACAGTTTTCCAGACACTTCTGTCTTTCCTTCTGATGGTGGCATGGTGTGGAGGCACCGCTCGCCTGGTTTCCAGTACCCTAGTTTCAGCTGCTCCTCCTGGTTAGCAAGATGTGAGAAAGTTAGTTAGATTTTTTTTTCTTTTTTTTTTTTTTTTATAGAACACTTAAAATGCCTTTTCAATACGAATTCAATAGTTATTGTAATCCCTGTGCTAAAGCAGCTTGCAGGGTGTTGCTTCTCATTTTTGCCACAGCCATATATTTTTAGATGCTGCATGCATTCCCAATTCTTTGGTATGCTGGCACTTGTTCTTGGGTAGCCTTAAACTGTCCTGTGCATAGTCTGAGAGTGTGAAGGGTGGAGAAAGTATGGATAGAGACTGAGGAAAGATGAATTTATTTTTTTTTTACTGTTTAAATTCCACCACGATCTTTTTTCCTTTAGTAGAAAGCAAATGAGCACTGTTCAGAGAAGCATGAAAGGTGAGTATACTTCTGTGGTAACACCTCATGGGTGCTAATGCATAAGAACTGTAAAACATAAAAATCACCTGTACGTGGTTCTATGTGTGGGATTCACATTAGACTTTGAGCTCAGTGTCAAGATACACCTCTAATATTTTAACATAATACATGTTTAAATGTATTGTATTGAGGGAAACACACTTTACCTATTACATTTAGGAGCTAATATTCTTAAGTATATCTGCTTACAAATGGCAGCCTCAATTTTATTTTAAACTAAACGTTAGCACTAGATGTCCTCTCTGTGTAATTTATTTGCCAGGATCATGAAGAAATACTATGTCTAAAAAAGGTGTAATTATACATGGCTGAGAAATCAGTTAAAGCCTCAAGCCCCTATTTTTCAAAGTAGAATTTAAAACCTATTGTCCAAGTAAATCAGTTTTCCCCTTTAAATTAATGAAATCTTCAGCTGTAGCCCAAATTAGAGAGGGAAAGTCATATTGTATGAGAACTGACATTAACAAATGCAAGCCATCATTAAGTGATATAATTTTTGTTATTTGCCCATGAGCCACATTTGGGTTGATCTGGGGCAACTTTTGTGTGCAGCTGGGTGATACACAGAATATGACCACATCTATTCAAAAGAAAACTGGATCATGGTCCTTCATTAGCTTACTTCTTGCAGTATTGGTCTGTCATCAGCCTTATGACGTGCAGAGAACAAAATACAAAAGTTCTTAACCATTCCCCTATTTCTGAACTTTTTGGATGTTTGCAGTAGCACAGCTTTACGTTCAACAAGGCTGCTGCTGGATAGTCAGGGGAGTGGTGACAAAATCTATCACCACTTACGAATGTAATGATTAAGTTCAAAGCCTTCGGACAGGATTGTTTGTTAGCAAAGAGAGCTCAGAAATGGAGACAAAGTATTAGCAATCGGGGAGCAAAGGTGATGTGTTGTGACAGCTAGAGGTATTGTGCTGACACCCTGGTAACTGGGCTGGGGGACCCTATATTTGTGTCTTTTTCTGTTATTCTGATTTGTGCTTGTGGTAAATGAGGGCTTGCTTTGTGGTGTTCTGTTAAGGAACAAAACTGGTAAATGCTGTGGATATGCAAGATGCTTTCAGAAAGCTGTCTGGATTTTTTTTTTTTTATCCTCTGGAGAGAATAAGCTGCTTGGTTTAATTTTTCAGGGCAACATTAGCTTGTAGTGAAACTTTAGGAGCTTGTGTTTAACTTTTGTTGGGGAGTTTTTTCTTTTGGTTGGTTTTATTTTTTGGTTTGTTTACCTGTCTGTAGTGGCTGAATGACAGCTCTGCTTGACCCACTCAGCAGCGCATCCTCTGATGTCCAGGCAGAGAAGTCCTGGTGTGCCCCAGCCTGCCCCAGGCCAGGCAGTGAGGAGCAGGAGGTGATCCCTGCTCTGGGGACACGCTCAACAAGGGTTGAATTACCTGTTGGGACCTCGAGGGCACGTGTGGCAGAGGGCACTTTGCTAGTGCCCTGGAAAGGAGCAGCACGCTCCTTTTTGTTGCATGCTGTTGACAGCAGGACACCGGATACCCCCCAGGAAAATGGATGGCCTCTTAGCTAGCGTGTTGCTGCTTCAAATCCTGGCGTGCTACCTTCCTCCTTGTACCTCCCTTCTCCCTTTCTCCATCATCCTTCTGAGCACTGAGCTCCAGTGCTTTGCAGGAGGTGTGACATGGGGTCCCATGAGTGGCTCTGGTACTGGTCTTCCTCCAGCCACAGTGTTCCAGGTGAGGCAGGTAGGAGCGAGGTGCCTGTAAGAGCATGGGCTTCAGGAGCACTGGGGGGGCTGGCAGCCTAGCAGGGCTTGCTGCAAACCTCCCCCTGGCCAGGCTGTGCATGCTGACAGCTGCCTCCTCTGAGCTCTGCTGCTCTGCCTGGCCCTCGTGCCCCAGATGGGTGAGGATGACAGGGGGCTTTCCAGTTCCTAATGGTGGAACTGTGCCTCCACCTGGCTTATCTGCTACCTAAGGGGTATCTCTGCCTTTTCCTCTTTAGTTACCTTGAGCAAACCCATAGGAAAAAAAAAAATAACACACCAAGGCTGTTCTTAGAAGTTGATGCTAATGAGCACAGGACTAGGGAGTAAATAATTTTTAACCTTCCTTCACACCAAGACCTTGAAACAAGCTGTTGGGCTGGCCTTGTGCCACAGCCATTCTCTTTGCACATTAGAAAGAAGTCCAAACCACTGTGGCAGCAGCCCCTGCTACAGCACAATAGCTTTAGAAAAAGTGTCACTTACAAATATTTGTATTTTGAAAGCCTAGAAAACAAGCTTTGCCTGCCTCCTGGGGCTTGTCTGGAGCTGAAGGGTGTCTGTGTGCCTGAACCCCTCTGGGAGACAGGTGCAGCATCAGTGAGTTTGGGGAACATGTAATGACCCAATTGGCTATCACCAAAAGGTGGCAGCGTCTACATCTGCTTTTTGTTATATCCCATGCTGCTACTTAAACCAAATATTTAGATGCAGCTGGAACAGGGCAGGAGCAATTGGTGTTGGATGAGTAACAACAGCAGATCTATGTTTGCTTTGTCTTGATGTTTTGTTGGTCAACCCAAGTGAGGATAAATAGGCAGAGAAAACAGATTAATGCTACTGATGGGCTCTGAGAAGCTGTGCACGTCTATATTTCATCTCTTCATAATGGCCCCAAGCTAATCCCTGGGTCAGGACACTTCCACGCCTGGGGATTCTAAGTCCTGGTCTGAGCGTGAGACTGCTCAGAAACAAGGGTGCTGGGAAGTATCAGCACTGGGGCTTCTACAGCAGGAAATAAGCAGCAGGGGCTCAGCAGTGCTGTGTCATGAGATGCAAGCAAAACCCTGAAGTTAAGACATTAAATACAGCTCATGTGCATCTCTATGAAAATATATCTTCCTCTCTCTTCTAGAAAGAGCTTCTATATAGCAAAAAAAAAAAAGCATCTATATATATTAATATTTATATTTTTAAACTCTGCTGATAAAACGCTCTCCATGTGGTAAAAGGAATGGCTGTCTTCAGATATGGCCTCATTTTTAGTTATATGAAGTAAACAAACATTTAACCAGCTTGAATTAATTCTTTTATCTTTCCTTAAAGGATAAACTTTTGTCAGAGTCCCTTAATGTTTTTCCTTTAGAGAAATATTCAGTAAGATTGCTCTATTGCCCTTTTAATTTCCTTCTACCTTTTTCTGAACTGCACTGTTGCCTCAAGGTAACATGTTAATTAAATTAGGATAAAAACTTTGTTTCAGTGAAAAGAAAAAAAGAATTGAGCGTGTTTGTTTGTCCTATGAAGGAATTCTTTTTTGTTTTTTATCCTGTAAGGCCCTTCCCAAGTGCAACATTGAGTGAAATCTTTGTAAACAACAATTTGCATGCTGGGGCCTGATGTTTTAGTTCTGTTAAAGTCAATAGCTTCAGTTGTGGAGGAAGGATGCCAGATTTTTGCTTCAAAAGTCTCTTCTACAGCAGTTTACCTGCAGGGAAGCCCTAGTATTGTGGGGTTAGTGTCTCTTCATGTCTCACTCACAGCATCTGCTGAAGTCAGTATTAGAGGTGTTCTTGTGTACTCAGAGCCTGGCCTTTGGACTGCTATGCATACACCCCAAAGATTATTTTCCCTTTCTGAATCTTTTTTTCATCTGTCATATAACAGCCTCTTGCAGTTGCTCCTTGCTACTAAAAAGGCTTATGGACAAGAAAAGTCAAAGGTGGGGGTGAGAAGCCTTGGAAAATAACAATGCAGGTATGTGACTGCTGTTGTCATCTCCTGACAGGTTCTGTGTAAAGTTTTCCAAGTTCTACATGGAATCCAAATGATGAATGTTAGGGATTTTGTCTCTATCATAGCAGTACAAAGATAAAGAATTGAAATTAGGGCTGCTTGTTGAGAAGGGTGTTGTTCTAGCCTGGGTTTCCTTGACCTGGTACCAAATCCATCCTGGGAACAATATAGTTTGCTTTTGGATAGCATGTCTAGTTTAATATTAAGCAATTTGGACAAGAATTTGGAGCAATGTTGAGTGTTGGTAATATTAACCCGATTAATTACTTGACCCACAAGAAAACTTTTGAACAGTTTGTAAACTTGAGGCTCAAAAATATCCATGTAGTATAATCCACTTGTTTCCTCAAGGAAACAAATGTTCCTCAAGGAACAAGGGTTGCTTTGGCTGAAACTTTGCATCACACTTTGTTTTTGTTCCATTTTAATATTTATTTTACTCTTAATGCATAATTTAAGTGGCTGTACTATCTTATTGGCTGTTTCTATCAGAACATGACAGGTTTATGGCACAATATGTAACAGCAAAAGCAAAATCTGTAAAACTACACTTTATTGCAAAGCTTGTATTGTCTTTTTAGCTTGATTCTTGAAAAAACCCAGTATTTCCAGGTCTATGGTACTGCAATAAATACTAGGACTTCACTGTATATTGTCTACCTAAAAACTATCTGCTCAGATATTTGTGTTATTAGAACTTGTCCTTTGTGACAAAATCTGATGGAAAATGTTTCTTTTTGACACAGTTGAAATATTTTAGCTCCTGTTTCAGCATCTCATGCACCACAGTTTAGCCAATTGTGTATGTAATGTTCATATGCCTTACAATTTTTTCATATAAGTAGAAATGAAGTGGTTGAATGAGGATAATCATAGGATCTGAACAATTCAATGTTAATACAAAAAGTGAAAGATTTCATGAAAAGTCTTGGAACAAGGGTAGAATTTTTGTTCTGGTATTTCAATTTCTCATCCTTATTTTAAACCAGTTTTTAAAAATGACAATGGTAAAGAGGAATGCTCATTGCAGTTGCCTAATTTATTGTATCAAGGTCTATGAGACTGCCAAAATTCCTGGCGTTTCTTATTAATGACTTTGAAATTGTATCCCTCACTCAGTTCTTAAATGCTTTAAGAAATGTACCCAGAATTTTCCTTTTTCCTAAAGAAAATTAGTGATGGTAACTGCACCATGCTGATAAAGCCTGCAGTAACCCAGCTTGATAAATCCTCCTGGCAAGCAAGGAAGGCTACCTCTACATTTCCCATTGCCTCCCGTTTCCAGAGGAAGCCCCCTGCCCTGCACTCCAGACCCCCTCATTTCAGCTATTTATATTCAGGTGAAGGGTAGGAGAACACTTTGCAACTCCTTTGTTAGCAATCTCATTCCATCTCAGTCCACTATTCACTTAAAATACCCTTAAAAAAAAATACCCTTAATAGTGTATACATGTTGCTGAGACCAGGAACCTCTGCATTTCATTCATAACTTCTTCATAACATGAAGTCACTCCCTTAAGCCCTAAGCTCATTTCACTCCATCACTTAAAGTGATCTCTGCTTATCAAACACAAGGAAATCCTGGAAGGTCAAGGGGGGAAAAAACTCATACCAAACCCACCTTCTTCTCAGGCTCCAAGCTCCTCCTCTTCCAACCTGATACCCAGTGATCACAGCAAAGCTCTTGCCTACAACCTATAGATGTAGCCATGCTTTGGAGCATGGAGATGCAGCACCTGCCAATATGCACCAACACCACCTTTATAGGAATTATTATGACTCAGACCATCACCCTGATGTGTCTCTTCTGCACTTGACATCTTTGCTGTGCTGCCTACTGAACCCTTGCTGCTGGGCTGGTGGGGACCAAAAGCTCTGCAGCTCCTGGTGTTACATCCAGTACCTGCTGTGTTCTTGTGTCTCTATAGGTCTATAGAGATGGTATAGGGAATGTTACTGTGTTCATTTCCTATATTGGCACCAGGAACACCTGATCTGCCATCAGAGGTGTCACCGAGAGCTTTAATCTGGTTGGGTACCTGAGAGCACAGCAATTGGCACTGCAGGTATGGTACAGGCTGCACCAGCCCACCCAGGATGCTGGGTGTTTCTTTCAAGGATTCGGTGGAGTTGGTCCCTAAGATCTGTAGGTCAAAGTTTTTATTAATGTGGCTAGTGGGTCCAAGTGGCTAAATTGTCTTAATCTTCACATACTTTGCAAAATGCCTTTCTAAGTATGTGGATAGTTGGCTTCATCCAAGTATGCCTGGTGAATCATGGGGACTACTATGAAAATTTTTTTGGAAGAGCTCTCCGTTTGCCAGGAATGAGACATTTATCCATATGCAGTGTTTTAGGGGAGGGAAAAGAGCAAAAAGATGGTCAATGCAACCAGAGTGATATATAAAGTTTGAGTATTTTTGTTTATTACAGTGAAATCTCCTCAGGCATATCCCTTCCTTTTTGGAATCCCAATTTGATTCTGAGTTACCAAACTTTGGAAAACCTGTCCCGAGTGTTCTGTATTCTGCACTTTGGAAAATACCCAGAGCAATTACGAATATCCCAGGAGTAACAGGCTAATATTCTCCAAAACATCATATTCTTAATTCTTTCCACGTTTTCTTTTAGCAGCTTCTAAGATTTCATTTTAAAGACCTTAAGACAAAAATCTTTTCTTGCATAATACCAACGATGATTACATCATGACAGCAGAAAGCAATCTGACCTGTGATAAATACTTTCCATTTCTTGCTATAAATACAGCTTTCCCTCTGTAAATCAATCTGCAGTTGCTCTATTGAGTCTGTGGAAAGTCTCTTCCCCACAGAGTCCAAGGGCACGAGCACAAGCATCCTCTCTCTGGAGAGAGGCTGCAAATCCCACCTGTTTGGGCGAGCACTGAAGCAGGCTGAGGGGTGTCGGCGTGACTGGTTCGTGCCGATGCCCTCGCGTATTTACCCGTCCCTAGCCTGCGCTCCGTCTTTTCCTGCCACGCAGCCAGGATTGGAGGAAGGTTGAGCCTTTTCTGCCCTATTAACTTTGGCATGTTTGCTTTGCTTTTATCTCTCAGCCTTCTCTCCCCAGTAGCAACCGCCTTGCCCTCGGTCCGGAGGATGGCCCCATGACTCCTTTGTTTAACTGCTGTTATAAGCTGCCGCACAAATTGCTTGGCAGAGGGTGATTTGTAGTGACAAGGCTTGAACCTTATCCCCAGAGATTCACCAGATACCTCTGCAATGCTCTGCAGCTCTCAGGATGGGGAATAGGAAGCCCAGCTCCTACTTTCAAGCCTGATCTTGCATCATCCCAGCTATTGCATAACAGTTTAGCTGAGATGCGATGGCATGTCCTCCTCTCTCTGCTGCATTAATGTGGCTCTGCTTGCTCACAGGAGGTGAACTGATCCCTCTTTCCCATTATTTATGGTTCAGTACGTATGCAGTGATTTACACACATCTTTTAAGTATTATAAGGATAGATCAGATCAAAGAAAAAAAGGATGTGCTTTTAAAATATTTTGAGAAGTGGGTAATTTGCTTAAGAAGAATGTATGGGATGAAAATGAGTCTTCTGTGTGCCCTGAAATGTCACAGTTTAACTTGCATAATTTACAAATACTGGGGAAATGGCAGAGGACTAGTTTGGAAGGCCATTTTACTTGTATCTTCTTTTAAAATTTTGCTTGCAATTTTCTGCTTTTCCTTCTCTCTCATTTTTTTGATTTGTGTTAATGTTCTGTTGCATATTGCTTAATTTTGCCTGATTTTTGCACACTTTTAACTTCTGATGAAGGTTGCATCATCTGTTGCAGTTCATTAATACTTGAAAGCTTTCTTTTTGTGGCCCACTTTGCTTTTATATTTTTAAATTGTATTTGATACCAGTTCTCCTGCTAGAACTATAATAACCCCCTTCTCTTTCCCACCGTTTCTTAGGGCCCCATAATCCTGTAGCTGATGGCTCCTTATCCTCTCAAGCCTTCAAACAATAACAAAACAGAACTGTAGACCCCTTCTCGTTCATCTTTCTGCTGCAGAAATACCTACATGCCAAATAGAGGAGTGTGAGTGTGTGGACTTGTATGGCAGATGTGGTTTTGTTTGGTCAACTGGCTGCAGAGTTAAGTGATGTTTCTGATGCTCTGAGGCTGAGTTTGCAGCACTTAAAAGGTGACCGTGGTGAGAAGCTGATGGAAGTTCTGCAGCTGGATTTGGGATAAGGAGCCATCATGTGCCATCTCCTACTGTTGTCCATGACTAAATTCTAGAGGTTGGTTTAGCCTGTCCTAGTGGGCGTAAGGGTACTTCCAGATAAAAAAAGTAAATGAACATAATTTTTCTTCCAACCCTGGAATAACCTTCCTGTAATTTGTTACTTTGAGTAGGTTGGTGCCAGGACCCAGTGGATGTGTTCAGAAAAGAAAGACTCAAGAGCTTGTTAATTTTCCTCTCTTGGGATCTTGAAGTACAGGCAGAGTTTTCTTGGTGATGATAAAGTAAGGGGCAAAAAGTTTGTCTCCATAATTTCTGTTTGTCATCTTTGTTCTGTCCTTCAGGAAAAGGGTTTTGTCTCTGACTGATCCAGGGAACAACTCATAGGTTTCCAAGCTTATGGCCTCAGGACTAAAAATCCAAGTGAAATAAGAGGTGAATGTCTTTGAATAAAGAGGGTCACTTATGGACTTGCATGCACAGTTCTTTGTACTTGTAAGAATAAATGCAACTGATAAGAATTCTGTGTGGGCTTAGAGACTAAAGTAATTCAATTCAGTACAGTAATTCCTGGACATGACTATTATCCTTCATTCTATGTCTCACATACTGTTTTCAACACACACAACACAGCCTTAAAGCTGGAGCACTGAACCAGTGTTCTCAGTGCACTCATCTTCACCAGGGAAACAGCATCCAGCCAAGTGACCAAACTAATTGAGATAGATATATATATATATATCTGGAGAAAGAGAGTCAGACCTTGGACACGACTGGTATTTTATATGTTCTGCATCAGTATATTGGTTATTTATATTGCAGTAGTGCTTAAAAGACTCCAAAAATGATCATTGCCTTAAAATATTAAACACCACACACAAAACTGAAAAAGTTACCTCCTCAGATTAATTTTTAGTGTAACTTCTGATTCTCTGGTAAATTTGGAATACTGAAAAATTGTTTGTACAATGGACTATAGTGTCTTGTTACATGCTGTGAACAGATTTCCTCTTTTACCAGGGACATTTAAGATGTTGCATTCGTTATAATTGTACAATGCATTTAAAATATCTTTAAAAAAAGTTGAAAGAAGTTTTTGTATATTAAAAATGTCACAAAACCATCACCACAAAAGCACAGATGTTCTGTAGCTGACACACAGGCTTGGGAGTGCTTGTTTCTGCATCAAGATATTGTCTAAATAGATAAAATAGCTAAACATTTTTTGTGCTGTCAGAGATCTAAAGAGATGAATGACAGGTCTTATAATAATGGTAAATATGCTTGGGGCAATGCAGAGGCCAAAGACCATGACCCTGCATTGGTAGAACACTGTTTTCTGGGAGAATCTTAAGAATTTTGACTAGACTCAAACATGCATGGGAACATATGGGATGGTTTCAGCTTTTTTCTTTTTTTATCTCTTTGGAATAACTTATAAATATTTCTGAATGCCCCTGCCACGTGTCTGGTTCTGTGTGAAAAAATTTAAGGGAATAGATTTTCGAATTGCATCCCAAGTGTTTATAAAGACTAGTGAAAGGTTAGAAATTCCCCTCAAAGCACTTTTTTTGTACCTGTGCTGGGTACTTGTCTGCGACTAATGAGGAAAATCCTGCTCTAGATGTATGAACTAACTGGCATGTCACAGAGGGTGGAATAAGTGGAATAAAACAACTGACAGGAAAAAAAACAGTGGGAACTGCCTTGCAGGGCACATTGAACTCCCTGTGTAAAGCTCTAGTGGCACAGCAGGAAAAGGGCACAGAAACATGTGCAGTGAAGAAAGTAAATATAAATGAGATGGTACTGACACTTGGTTCTCACCAAAGGTTTGTTAATATTTAAATGGCACCTGCAGTTTTCTTGAAGGCTGGGAGCAGAGCAGAGGCTACACCAGCAGATTCAAAGCTGAGCTGAGGTTGAAATTGAAGTCTGCTTAACACAAGCAAGCTGTCAGCAACTTGATCACATCATCAGAGATGATATAAATATCCTGAGATGACTGGGACGTTCAATGTCTGAAAAGTATCATGTAAGGGGATTTATCAGTCACTGGGAGAGTGGAGAGATCCCATGGTGAGCAGATTGATTGGTGTCTTTCTGAATGGTGTTATGAATTTGATAATTGAAAAGGGCAATTGCCAATAAAAAAAAAATTGTGCTCACATGCAGCCTGGGGTGAATTCAAGTGCATGCTGCTTAGGGGAAAACTCCATGAATGCATTTGAATGCTGATTTTAATTTTTTTTTTCTTAAGGCAGGTCAATCTTTTAAACATAATTAGAAATTTCTAGAGAACCTTTAGAACTTCTCTTTGAAAAATCATCATTGGTTTGTTTGATTTTACCAGTTAAACATTATTTCAGGCTATTTAATTACAGTTATTACAGAATAACATTGATAATTCCACTTCATAGTAGATTATTTGTGTCCTCAGAAGTCCAAATAATTCTTTCTAACAAAAAAACCCAAAATCTGATGCTTTTGGAATGAAATAAAAAAGCACATGTGCTTTTATATCTTCAGGTGAATCTGTCTTTAAATGCATGTATCTTGTCAAATGCTTCAGCTTCTGAAGGAATGCACTTTTTAATCTACTTGTATTTATTAATATAACGCTTGACTGTTTTGCTAGTCTTTCTATGATGCTTAGTGTTCCTCTTTGTATTTTATTTTAGAACAAAGCAGCATTGTAATGGAGAAACACAAGGGATTTTTATGTCTGTCTTGTTTTAGTCGCATCTGTAAGCAAGCCCTAGAGCAGAGATGGTCAACCAACATGCCTGGCACTTATTCTTCCTCAAAGACTTCAGCCATTAGTGGCTTCCTTGTTTGTAAAGAGCAACCAGACGTAGAAAGCAGAGGGAAACATTTGTTTACATGGCTTCCTTTACACAGAGTTTTTATAATCCAACTTGAAAGCCACAAGCCCTTGCTTGCTTCACCTGTACTAAGAGGACTGCATGGGCTGCTCTATCTACTGTGCAATGGAGATGTGGTCCCTTGGTAAGGGAGGATGATGTCAGGTAAGGGAGGGGACAGGTGGCTCTGCCCTGTTAAGGAGTAGGGTGTTCACATTGTCAATGTTTGCAACACCTAAGGACAAAACAGCTGGGTGCTGGACCTGGTGGCAAGTATTGTGTCCATTTCCTTTCACAGCGATGTTTGCAGGCTTGAGCACTAGGATAGTAGTTAGCAAAAGCCCAAATGCCATCTGTATTTCACTTGAATAGATGCTATACCTCTGGCAGTTTTCCATAAGAATATTTCTACTTAACTTTTGAATTGTATGTTGGGTAAGTTCAACAGTTGTTCACCCTTGCTGGTGTCAAATTATCTTTGAGTAGCAGAAAAGAAGGTGAGGAGTATTGCAGAACTTGGTGATGGCTGCAATGTTTGTCTTGAGTTGGCACCACAGGTACCATTGCTGAATGGGTTTCCAGAACTTAAGCTGACTGTTTAATCAGCACTGCAACTTTCTGGGTAAACAATGGGCTGGAATCGCTTGCCTGACACTAATATTTCCATTGTATGTTCTTACTGGGAGTATTGTCAGATTGGACTGGACTTAGCCACGTCTGCTGCTGGAGTTTTCAGTGTTTGTTTAAAAAAGGAATATTCTGAGAGCGCAAGGGCCTGTTATCATTTTCATCTGCATACATAACTTTCAATGACTGTAATGGGAAATAGGGAGAGGGAACAGATTGCCTAAGAATGCCTGTCTTTAAAGCAATTAGTTTGATAAACGACCTGACTGAGACTGGTCAGAAAGACAACAGAAGAGAGACTTATCTATGAAGAGGTACCAAACTGCAGTGACCATTCAGGACTCCTTTGCACTGGAAAAGACATACGGCTTTTTGTCTCTACTATTTAGGTGTTTGAAGCCTTTGGAGCAGTTGCTGTTATCCTCAACTTTTAAGGTGAGGGGAAATGGAGGCAGGAAGCGTCAAGAGTTCTACAGATAGAAAAGTGGTAGGGTCTTATTGGAAGAATTTCTGGTAGTTCTTCACTCACTGGCTGCTGGAGTATTGGTTACTGGGCTGCATGGGATGGGCAGCATCCCAAGCTACATATAGGTTCTGCAGCTGTGATAAATATTGAGAGGGTTCAACCCAGACATCCTTCAGCTACCGTGGTTATTTCCAAAGGCCACAGTGGGATGCAGGTCTCATGTCACTATAAACTGATACTTCCACAGGAAACTATTGAAAATGAGCGAGACTTTGCACAAATAGGTCTGTGTTATCTCCTGCAACAAACTTAAAGGAATGCTGGGAATGAAGTCCTGTTTTCTGGTTTTCCCCCAATGATTTCTCAAGAGGTCTTCAGATGCTGAGGAAAGACAAGTACTGTAAACAGTTCAGCATATAAATGACAACACACACTTCGGTTTCTAGCATAAATAAAAAAATAAAGATAGTATAAATTTTCATGTTTTCAAGGTTTCTAGCAACAAAGCTGGTCTTTTAGTGTGGTGGGGTTTTTTTCTTGTCTCAAAGAACAGCTGGTGGAGGTAGATTGGTGCAATTCTTTGATGGAATATTTTTCCATTGATGTATGCTGTTTAATAAAGAGTTGTTTTCCAATAAAAAAATATGTGCTCATCCTCTTAGAATTTTTCTGGGAGGAAATAAAGAACAAAACCCTGAACAGAGAAATGTGTAACCATGATTGTTAAACTGGAAAGCTCATGTTTTTTGTCTTTCAGCATTTTGATGTTGTAACTTCAGATTTAAAAATGAAAATGTAGGAAGTAACTTAGATTTTTGATATTTTTTTAACATCTATGTTGCTGCCAACTGATTTTACATATTTTCCTTTCAAACTGGGGCAAATTCCAAGATGTTCAGATTTCCTGTATAGTATAAATCCTGTGCCTAAGCCAGTAAAGAACTCTATTTTTATCTTGAATACTCAAGATTTTCTTGTTCAAGAAAATGCTTGCGCTACACAAAACTATTAAGGAAAAGTAACATGTTTGTGTGCTAGTTTCTACCCCGTGAGCCTTTAAGAATCTCTTCAGTTTCTGTCAGTAGCAGGAGTTTTGAAGCATGCCATTTGTCATTGAACAACACAGGGAAACTAGAGGGGAAGGGAGGTGTGGTTTCCCATGAAGCATGGGAGGACCTTTAGCGGATTGGGAGGCTGAAGTAACACTCCTTAAAAGTCAGATTTTTGATTCTTATCCCTTTTCTTTCTACCTGTTCCTCTTTGCTGGGGCACTGCTTGGAGGAGGCTTTCAAACAGCTCCAGTAGCAAATGCATTGAAAGAGAGAATTTTTCAAGAGGTGTCTTGTTTCCCAGATTCCTCTGTTTTCTCTTGACTGCCTCGCATCCCTGGGTTTCTCCTCCTAGGTTTTGCCTGTTGTAAGCTTAGCTCATTCTGTTCCTTACAATAAGAGAAAATCTGTGTGGTAAGTAGTGGGGTCCTAAGAGGTTTCAGAAACCTGTTCTTCAGGATCCCTTGCCATAATGCAGCCTTTGCAGTAGAATAGGCTTAGGTGCAAAATCTTTGTCAGCAAATGAGATGTGGACTTGTAATATATGGTGCAGGCTTTGTGTATTTGTGTCAAAAATTCATAAATGCACACATCTCTTTCTCAGAGTTATAGCTCACTAAGGCTCAATGTTCTCTGTTTCTTACTGAATCTACACACTGTGATGGCATTTCCTTCTTAGATTTGCATTTGCAAGCTGAAACACATTTTAAAACTGAAAACCATGTTGCTATGACAAGTGGTTTTGCTTATGCCTGTGATACCATAGCTCGAGACCTGTTGGATTTTTTGTGAAAGGGAGAGTGTTCTCCTTGGGAGATTCACTGCAGCTTTATGACCAGCAATTAATTTTTGGGTTTTTTAAATCTTGTCCTCTCAGAGGTGCTTGTCCTTCTGTGGACAGTTTAATTCCTTGCATTAAAGTTGCTTGGGCCTTGTCTTCTTTTGGCTTGTTGCTTATTTTTTTTTTCTTCACCTTCCCAGCAAGATTGTTCATTAAGTTGCAGCTGAAACTGTAAGATGCAAAATCACTTTACATCTGGAGTGTATTCAGCATTTATTTTTTTTTTTTAAATAACCTTATCTCCGGTCATTGACATGATGCCTATTTATGGATACAGACATGTAAGGCTGGCTCCATTCTGAGTCAATGAAAGTTTTGCTATTGTCTCTAGTGGAAGCTAGGGTTATGCACTTGGACGTAAAAAGCTTGATGGAGACTTTAATTAAGTTTGTGAAAGTCATTAGAAGATGATAACCTTTCGTCCCTCCTGACCTCATCTGGATTTTGAACTGGTTACCTAAAGGTTAAAGATTCTGTATCCCCTTTACAATGCTTTGATCCCAGAAGCTCATTTTATTTTCAAATACCTTAAATTTCCCTTTTTCTGGGTTCATTCTAAATGGTGGTGGGTGGTTCTTTTCCTCTAATTTCCTGGTCATCATTCTTCCCCATGCATCCCTTCTAAAGGAGGTTGCTTGTGGGACATGGCCCAAGTTATTAGGCAGCCTTGTAGCACTCCCTTTGAGCAGGCAAGAAAAGGTCTTCACACAGAGATCTTGGATAATGTAGCTTTGCTTGTTGAGAAACACTTGAATGAATCCCATACTTTTGTGATTTAGCACTGGGTTGGGTTTTTTGTTTGTTTGTTTTCTGGAGTCTTCAATCTGATAAAAATGTCCAATCAGAAATCAGGAAAATGGGAGCTGAACTGACTTGAGAAGAAGGCTAGAAAACATACTCTCAGCATTTCTGCTGTTTAAAAAATTTCTCCAAACCCTCATGAATGAAAGGGTTTTTGTTATTGATACTTTGGCATTTCTCAGTCCTGCCATGCAGTCTATAACCTGATACCAAAGAGTTTACCTATGTTTCTTAGGTGAGAACTTTGTCCCTTATTTCAGAGTAACCAAACTTCAGTCCAAATTTCTCATTGCTTTTCACAGAATTGGGGAAAAAGGCTTTTTGATCTGCATAGCTGAGCTGCCTGTTCTGGGATAAAAGCTTTCTCGTTAGACTGCAAGTTAAAAAAAACCCCAAACCAACCAAAACCAAAAAGAAACCCCCACAACTCTGTGCTTTCAGTCCAAGATGCAAATATTTTTTGGGTCAGTCTTGCTTAGTCTCCCCAGGTAATCCTACTTGCATTTAGTGTGGGTTAAGGTTTGGGTAAATTATTAATTTTTCTGCATTGGTTTACTCTCTTGTGGAACAAGAGCAACACACTATTAGATCTGCAGATTGACTGATTTCCAGCATTACAGCACCCTGAACTCAACTCCCAGATGTTAATGTCACCAAAGTCTCAAAAGCTGGAATATATGTTTGGACTCAAGGCCAAATGTTGTGACTTGTGTTAACTTAGTATTTTTTAAAATATACTAACTAAACCTATCCTACTCTCTCCAACACACTCTAATTTTCTTAAGAGAAACACCCACTTGCTCTTGTGGATGAGACAATTTAAATTAATTAGATGTCAGAATGTTTTTGTCCATCTTGTCTGCTCCAGCTGTACAAGTTCACCCTCTTTTCTAGCTAGTGTGGTGATTTATTGAAAATAATATGATGTCTTTCTAGTATTCTGTCCTCACAACTGCAAAATCCCATCTGATCTCTTGTTAACAAATTGATCGCTCTCTTAATGGTTTTAAGCTTTCAGTTTGAATTTTGGTGTCTGAGTAAATCCCAGAAACCAAAGGACATGCTGGTAATTCCCTGCGACTCCATTTATCTATCATTGATCTTTTTATGTGTGCAATCACCATTACATTGGGAAATAATACACGGGGATGGGGTAACCATCAGTAAGCCACCAGTTTTCTGCCTAGTCTATTCATGAAAGATATCTATAGTTCTTTTAATTTCTTACTGCTAGTACAATGCTGATCTTTTTAACCTTTCCTCACTAATTATGTTTCTAAAATCTCAGAGGTCATTGTTCCCATAAATTATTTGTCATCAGGTTCAAGATAGCTTTTTCTTGGTGATTACAGCAGCCTTCAGGAGGTATGAAAGGTAGCACTTTGCTTGGTTTCTTGCATATGAATTGAATAGCTGAATAGTAATGATTCTGTAGCTTGGAAAACTGAAAATTCTGGTAATCTTACTCTGGTTTTTATTAAAAAAAAGGATGAAAGATAATAAGAAAAATGTTTAAATGTAAAGAAATGTTTGTTCTTTGTATGGTGATTTTTGCAAATCGCCAACCTGAATCAACCATTTGCAAACTATAAAGCTGAAGAGATGTAAATATTCCAGATATTATTTACTCTTCAGTAGGAAGTATTGGAAGGGTTTGGATTTTTTGGACTTGTTTATTCTTTTTTTTCTTTCTTTCCCTTCTTTTGCATTTTCATTTAGTAGCCAACCAAATCTAATATGCTTTTGCATTGTCTGAAGTAACAGAACTTTGACTTGTGCAAGCAAATAGTCTCGTTCAGTGCAATAAGAAATGCTTTGCAGAAGCATAGCCTAGTTTCACTCCTTAATCACACTTAAATAGGATACCAAAGGCAATGATATCACTTTGCATCCCAGAAAAGACAGAATGGGATAGTGGGGGGTTTCTTTGAAGTATCACAGTGTCTACCTCAGTTAGTCACATTCTCATTAAACATTTTGCTTGAACAAATCCAAGACCAGGTGATTTATATAGTGGGATACTTAGCCTGGCTGCAGGTCTGAGTTTTTCCCAGCACAGTGAAGTTACAGTGGCAGGAACTTGTAGCACTTTTAAAGTACAGATCTTCATGCTGCTACTATGTGAAGGTAAGGTAGGATTTAAGATTAATAAAGGTGAAAGATCTGAGATGGGGAAATTGTTCTTAAATTATTTACCTAAACTGCACTTTAGTTTATTTGTCTTTTGACAGTTGTTACTCAAACCAAAGTCTGCTTTAAGGTTATCACCTCCAAAAGCATTTCATGTCAAAAAGATGGTTTTGGAGATTTGAAATTTGCCTTTATTGCTTTTCTGTAGATCTAATCTATGAGGGACAAATTACCAAAAGTGGCAAAGGAGCTGTCATCAGTTTATACCGTAGAAATGGAGATGAGATCTTAAAAATTCTGACCACAAACATCACAGTTTCAGGACTTGTATAAGCAAGAAAAAATTATTCATTTTTCCATCTTTTTGCTTAGCAGCTTAATGCCTTTGTTTATTTGCACCCCATTTCATTTCTGTTCAGCTGTTAATGTTTTCTTAACTCGTTTTTTTTAACTTTTCTAGTCAGTCAGTGGCTCTGCCTCAGACAAACCCTCTCAAGTCTGGGTTTCTTGCTGTTTGAAGGTGCAATACAGATCGGTTCAAAAACCTAGAGATTTCTTTTGTTTGACAGACTCTACAATATTGGAGAACAGTCCACAGAAAATCCCCTTTATATAATATCAGACATAATTCATGAAAGAATCAAGCCAATAAACCTGCCATAGCAAGAGAGGCAGTTTCCCAGCTGTGCTCTATCCCTTTCTGCATTGAGCTGGGAGAACGCAGGTGATTAGTTTTGTGAACATAAACTTACACAGTTGATATCATTTTGGGACATAAGTCATTGCTGGTACACAAGCCCTTTGTTATAAGGCAAATAAAAATGGGACATGAAAAAAAATACAAGTTAGAGGATTTACCCAAGTCATATGCCTTTTGAATCTATTGCTTTGTGGGAAAGGATAAGGCTCAACCCAAACTGTGTTTCAGTCTCTGCTGTGTATATGTCTAGTATCTGCTGATGTCTTCTGAGAGCTGATTCATTCCTGTTTTCATATGTATTTATCTCACCCTTAAAATACAGGATTTCTTAATTATGTTGCTAACTGGGACTTACTGTGGCTTCTCCTTACAGACATTAATTTTTAAGGTCTTGTAATTTCAAGAGGTGGAAAAAAATAATGCATGTTTTTTGTCTCATTATATGAAATAGAATTATTTCTAAGCCAACAAATTAAAGGTACGTCTAATGAGATTCTCCCTTGTAGAATTAAGGGGATGGGTCTGGCTTCTGTCCAGCCAAACTCTTCAAAGTTTCTCACTGTTTTGACATATCCAACAAAATCCTACATATTGCGTAAGGGTTGTAAAGTATAACAGGAAATAGTGGTTAACAAAATAAGCCAATAATAACTGAAGTGCAAATGTAAATGGCTAGTATTTTATAGCTAGTAAACGGCTAGTGATGAAGCTAGTATTTTCCTTCTATAAAGTGCTTCCATACACAGCACGCTGCTTCTCTTCTGGTTAATTTAGAAGGAGAAGTATTATAGCTATCTATGCCTTTAAAAATCAGGTAAATGAGATCTCTTGCCATGATAACAGAGTGACTAGAAAAGAAGAACTTAATGGTAGTGCACTTTGAGTTCAAGTCCTAGCAGATGGCGCTTGGGTTAAGCTTTGGGTATACTTCTCAGTGTTTAAATACGAACTACTCAAAAGAAAGATACAGAAGTTTAAAATAACAGCATGCAGATTTCTTTATAGAATTTAAAGAATGAAAAACACTTGAAAAAATATCAGCAGGCAGGGGCAGGAAGAACAAACGGTAACCAAATTGGTTCCTGTGACAAACCATAACATTTACTTTAAAGCATCAGTGTGCTAGTCAGTAAAAGTCAAGCTACTACTCTTTTAATAGATCCCAGGCCTTCTTAAACTCACTGGTCTGCAAGTATTACCCAGGTCAAGAGCAGGTCAAAAAGCGAAAACCCATGTGAAAGTAAACTTTAAATATCTGCTTTTGAAGAGCTATAGCAGACTGTCTCCTCTATAGTAAATATACTTCCTCTGCTTGTATGGCATTATACAGTATACTGTACTTAACAAATGGTGCAGAAAATATTGGTGTTTTAACTTAAAAATGTTACGAGAGAACTTTTTAATTCTTGCAGAAGTCAAATTTATTCTTAAGGTCTGGGGGGGATTTTGTTTTAATTGTCATGTGTCTTGACTAGACTTTTTTTATGGAGCATATCACAATTATTTATTGTAATTTCCATGCCATTTACCAGATCATATCTCTCAGTTAAAGACCCCTTTTTTGACTATGTGAGTACAAGTGCACATATGCAAGTTGTATTTCTAGCCTTGCTGCCTGAAGATAAGACCATGATCCAGGGAGCTGAAAATAAAATCCTCAGTTTGATTCCAAAATTGTAGATTGTACTGCAGTGATAAATTTTTAAAATCCCTCTTTTCTTTTTGTCATCACTGGTATATTGTTTTATTTTGTGGGGGTTTTCTTTGTTGTTTGTTTGTATTGTTTTGGTTGGTTTTTTTTTTTTTTTTCTTAATTTAAAATTATCAGCATTGTATGTTGGCATTTTGAATTCCTGGTCTGAATCCTATTCAGAATTGATGTCATCTCTGAGCTGAAACTCTTGTTTCCCCACACTCTGAGGAGGAGAGCCTGAGTGACTCCCTGTTTTGAATTTATTTGCCTAGTAGAATGGGTATTAATTTGGCCTGAAATACACTTGCTCCAGCTTTTGCTGGAGTGAAAGGTCATACTCTGGAGCTGTTTTTCATTTTGTTTTATATGTGTTAATGTAATGCCTTATGAATTACTCTGGCGTTTTGTTCTGACAGCTAAAAAGCATAATCATTTTTCCTTCCAGGAGGACTGAAAGAAAAGCAATTATTCCTATTTGGGAGATGATTTATTTAAGATTTTTCCCCCTCATCTTTTGCTCCTACATATATAAGTAGTGAGTGAGATTCTGGCTCTGTTTAAGTTGGTGGCAAGGCTCCCATTGACTTCCATTGGGCCAGGCTATTACTAAGTGTTATTTTAGTTCTCGGGACTACCCTTGCACATGAAATCTTTGCCAGCTCCATAAAATGTCACAGGTCTGAAACGAGCTGAGCTGTTGTTTTGCTGTTCCACAAGGGCCTATTTCTGCTGTTGTTATGGAGGCAGCAGTCCTGTTAAAGCCAGACTTTCAAGCACGACGAGGCCTAAGAGGAGGAAAATTAACGTAAACTCTGTCTTTTGTGCAGTTGTCTTCAAGTTTGGTACAAATTCATGCTAAACAGATGCCTGAGATGGGACAACAAAATGTGAAATTATAAGTGATGGGGCTGCTGCAGCCTGCGTTTCAGGTTTCTGTCTTCTCCACCTTCTGCTTTCTTTGTATTCAATGAATGCTGTATATTTTACTTATTGGTTAGAGAAGATTGGATGGATAGCTACAGAAGCGAGCATTATGCCAGTAAATGTACAATTTTTACTTCTGCTTGTTGCCATTTCTGAAAACTGTGATGCTTGAGCTGTTTAAAATAAGCATCTGTGCAGTTGCAAATGAAATTTCCAGAAAGCAGGAGGGAGTTGAATTTTGGACTGAAATTTGGGTCAGTGTAAAAGAGCTTTGCTCTGTGCTCAGAACAAAAAACCTGAACCAGCCATAACCAGATGAATGAGGACTGCTGCATAAAAGACTTCTGATGGGGTCACACTTGCCTGCCTTTGATGCATTTTGGGAAAAAAACAAAGGTGCTATTTCATTCTGTTTCTCCAGATGCAGGAGAACAGAATGGATGTTCCTATGTAAGCAATGGGAACATGATGAGGAAGGATTTATTTCTTGGGAGACAAGTATAATTTGTATAATGAGGTCAGTTAGTTCAATTAGTTTTGCACCTTTTCATTATTCACCCTAAGCTCCCTTTAGACATTTGGTTTTTTTCTTTGTAACTTTCTTTATTTTGAAGCTTTATCATCTTTTTAATGTCTGTATTACATTATATTTTTGACACTTGATTTTGAAAAATCTAAGAAAGATCCATACCAATGTGTAGGTGTTGCACGTGGGCTGTCATGAAGGTAAGGAATGGTAAAGTACCAGCTGGGACTCAGGAAATTGTTTCAACTCATTGCTCCACCCTTAAATTGCCCAAGTGTTTGCATCTATCCAGAAATGAACTCTCATAGACAAGGTCAGGGATACACTTGGGTAGGATTAAAAGAAGTCCTGAGACTTCAGCTGAGCTGTGCTGCTCGCTATGCTCTAGCACAAGCAGGTTCTACCCAAACTCCAAGGGAAACTTCATCTGTCCCTCAAATCTCAGGCAAGAGGAGGCAGAGCTGCTGGCAGCTCTTTGCACCGTGGCTGGCTGGTCAGAGCCCTTTCCTCCCTCTGTGGGTCACCATAGTGATGATTCTTCTCAAGCATATAGAAAAGTTGGGAAGATAAATAAAGCAAAGATGATGTAAGGGCTAGTTATTACAGCATTGAGGGTCATACCAGTCATGCAGCATTCCAGTAGTGCCCAATACTTAAGTGCCTTAGGGATATCTAATCACAGTACCCTTTAGAAATTACCTAATTTGGGAGAACACATCAATCAGGCTTGGATGGTTAGATAAAAATGAGAACAGAAGGAATCATTTAAGTGTGTTTTTTTGTTATGGGTGTTGTTGGACTCGGTGATCTAGGAAGTCCTTTCCAACCATGAATATTCTGTGATTCAGTAAACAAGTTTCTTAGGCAGCAATTCCTTTGGGACTCTCCATTCCAGTAAGTTCCATAATTGCTTCCGAAAGCTGGTAATTGTCAAGTCTCAGTGTTCATGTGCTGAACCACCTCTACTACTCACGTTCCTCTGAAGAGTCCCTAAGCAGGTACCTGAGTACAGCACAGCTCCTTATAAAAGCCCTCACTCTGTGATAATGGAGTTGTTTAAATGTTTTGGTTTTGATGTGCCAGTCAAATTGCATTTGGTCAGTAGTGCCGTATCCATGAGGAGGATTCCTGCTGGTGTGGATCAGTTGGCTACAGGTCAGATTTCTTTAAATGTTTTATGCCAGTCACCCCCCACCCCATCTGTTTATATGCATAGCATGATGTGTGTATCAGCAGTGATTTAGAAACAGCGTGCTTACAGGAATCCGTGCAGGTACTTACAATTTCTTTATCTAAAAGTGACACTTAAAGTGAATTTTATAGATAATATTTTCAAAATGTTGTCAGTGGCTGCAGCTTTAAAACTAGAAATATTTAAGTAAGGATATATGTTTTTGTCCAGATTTCCCAGAGTGGCTGTTGGAAATTAGGGTTAGTTTCTCTGAAACATCCCTGTTTCCCAAGTGCTCTCTTTATTTTTCTTTTCCCCTTTTTTACTTTCTTTTCCTACCTGTTTTTCATTTTTACTGGACTAACACCAGTGTAAAATCAGGCACTGAGGAGTGAACTGTATATCCTTTTGCCTATCACCCTGCTTCTGTGATCGTCTAGTTCATAGATGTTTTCAATTACTCTGCTGTTTGTTTTGCCTTATGATCTTGCCCAGTCAGTATTTAGACAGTGATGCAATGTATGTACAATCCCTTCAGGTATTTAACAATACCTCTTTACACTTTGCCAGTCCTCTTCCCCCCAAATATGCCTTGAATGCACTCATAGCACAGAAGGTAGATTAACTTGGAGAAACTACAATAATAAATTTTAGAAGTCTGTACTTTCTGGTTCACGGAAAAAAAAAAAGTCCACAACACCCAAAAATCAACACAAAGGCAAAACAAAAAAAATTCTAAGCCCACAGATCTACTTTATAGCTTATTAGTGTGTTTTACCTAGCCTGGCTAGCAGGTTTTGTGTTGAAAATTGGAGTGTGGGCTGTTTATTTACAGGGATCTAAACATGTGTATTTTTATAACTTCTCTGCTGTCATAATGAATTACCAGCCATAAGCTGTCCTTTGTTGGTTTTGCTGAAAATCAAATGAAACCCAGCAGGAGCTCCCAGAGTGCATTGTCCAAGAGTGTAAAAATGCTGTGTTGATGACAGATCATACTGTTTTTATTAAAGCTAGGAACACTGCCTTTACTTTGCTTTTTGACCCTAGTGCTTTACTGTCAAGGTGATTTTATTTCTACAAATTTTCCTTCTGCAGGCCTCATCAACGATTCACCATAAAACATTAGACAAATTCCCATCATCTGTATATGATTAGAGCAGGTTCTGTTGTGCTGCTCGCCACAACTAACGCAATGTTTTTCAGCTTTGTCTGCAAAGGAGTCAGTTTACCAGCCTTCATTCATAACACAATGTCTCCTTGTTTTCGTACCAGTTTTCTTTGGTTCTTTTTAAGCTGATAAGGACATAATTGAAGGAATTTTAATGCATTATTTGCTAAAGACTGCAACTAATTTTTCAATTCTACTATCTAAAAAATGTTGCCTTAAAAAAAAAAAAAAGTTTTCATATAAATGCCCTGATAGATGAACAGGATGCACATGTGACAGTCTGCTTGGAAAAAAAAGCATAAGTTTATTGGAATACTACTGAGAGAAATCTTCCTGAAATTTTCCAAATTAAATACATGATGAAAGCTCAAGCTTTTTTGTAGCTGCTTTCAAGTTCTTTTCCCTGTGAGAGTTTCATAAGCTACTAATAATCAAATCACATACTAAACCAACTCTATGCTAAAATCAGAATATTAATTATCTGGCTGTAAATTTCTCACATCTCTATTTGCTCAAACTAATTTAATACAACACATTAGTAGGAAACTGGTATTTTCTTTCTTTTCAAACAGAAGTATTTTAAGAATGGAAAAAAGTTTTCCACAAAGCTTTTTTTTTTTTTTTTTTTGAGTTGTTTTTCAGCAACAAGTTATTAGAAGAACTTCCCTGGATTGTAGCTATGTGATAAAAGAGGAAGAGCAGAAAGTCTTTGTTTTATTTTCTGAAATCACTGCACACATTCTAGCCTTGTGTATTACAGAAATGCACTCAACACAGATTTATATACAGTTCTCATCGATGTCTGTCTGTAGTTTAGAGGTAAACCAGCCTTTTCCTAGAAGAGAGAGAAAAGACTTGCACAGTGAAGCTTTCATGGTGACCCAGACTTTATAAATATATATAGGCCTCTTGGATTAGAGATTTCTTTCCTCATCTGCAAAGAACTCCAAAAATTCAGACTTGAAATTCTGGACCAGGTACTTTTCTGTTGCTCTTGGGACCTTCTGATTCAAGCACCTCATGGCCAAAGCAGCATACGGGTGCTTTTATGCATCTTCTCACATCCACACACGTGCCTCAACTTGGTATCTAATGCAAGCTTTGAATTAATGAATTAATATATATTCTGTTTCAGTGGGTTACTGAGTATTCCTGTGGTCATATACTGCTTCACAGGGCTTAGATATCTGCTTACCAATTTCTTTTTAGAAGAAAAATGAAATTTATTTTTGGATGAGTACTTTATATAATACTGTACAATTCAGATTTTTAGTGCAGGTCTTTCTCTCCATATTGCTAATAGCAGAATAAGAGAAGACAGTAGTGGTTCAATTTAGAAGACTTCAAGCTACCTTAGGGCACCTTTTTTTATTTTTATTTAGATGTGACACTACTGATGATGGTTTTTCTTTGGCAGCCTCCTCTGACATATTTCTCCTCATGGCACCATGATGGAGGAAGCTAAGTCTTAAAACCCAGAGATAAGCCAGCTTTAGGAAGAATCTATTTTTAGAGTAATTTTAATTGTAAAATTGAGCAAATGTTGGTAAAAACAGGCTTCATAAACACAGCAACACAATTTTAGAGATGATTTGGCACTGAAATCCCCCAAAATGCTTCATAGCAAACTTTGCAGAGCAGCCGTATGCAGTAAATTAATGTGTGGTATGATCTCATTTTTTTTACAGTCTGAACTTGAGATCTGTTGGCTTCCTCTATCCTGGAAGACTGTCACTGGTAAACATAGTTAAATAGTCACTAATACAGGGAAGATCTTTAGCAAATTTGTATTTTGGTAACTAAAATGAAAACGCTGAATTGGTGAGGTAAATGTATAAGGTATTGATGGCAGAATGGCAGGCTGGATCTTTGCCTGCATTAGGATAAAAAGTACGTGTCAAAAATCAATGCAAGTTTCAGATGCCAGATAAGTTGAGGCTGTTTTCCTCTGCGTTACTCAGCCTGTGAGTTATGTCAACAGGAAAGCCAAGCATTTTACACATTTTAAATTGCTGGCAAAATCAGAGGTTATTCAGCAGGAAATACACTGAGACACAAGCCCTGTACTCAAAAAATATGCAGAAGCACTTTTTAGGCTGGAAAAACAATTTTTTCTAGATTTGTTTCGAGAAGTGCTAGGTCTTTTGTTTGGCTTGTTCTCAAGGCAGGCTGGTGCCTCAGACCTTGTGCATTCAAACAGAAGTACTTATGCCACCAAGGGCGTTTAGAGGTCTGTGTTTTTGGAATGGGAAAAGGCTCAAAACATTCTTGTTGCTCATTGATGATAAATACCTTTTGGGTCAGCACGGGCAGGAAGTGTTTTGGCACATACAGCCTCTATTGCTCAACCTCATGAAGTTCACATGGTTTTGGGGATCTGCGTCTCTAAAAGAGATGGATCAAAACTGAAATTGGAAATAAGGCAGCGCCAGCAAAGCCTGAGGGGTGGGAGGATTTCTAAACACTTCCATTTAGATACCCTTTATGCTGTGGGGTCAGCTGGGAAAGTGCTATGGACCTGAGGTCTGGAGGCAAGGATGAAGATGGGAGAGAGGGGCTGGATTTCAGGTGGTCAGGCTGAGCAGCTGTCACCACACTTTTCTTCTAGCACTGGAGGCCCTTCATCTGGATGTGGGGTTTCTTTGTCTGAAGTCCCCAATATAGAAGAGCATCTAGTGTCCACTTCCTTCTGCTCTGAGTTGTCTATGGTTTAGAGCAAGGTGGGGAAAGAACTGTATTATGTGCTGCTAGCCCTGGGTGAGCGGGTGAGCAGCTGAGACAAAGGCTCAAAGCCTTCCTTCTTTTCTAAGAACTCACCCACTGGAGACCCATAGTAATTCTCTTATTAACCTTTTAATTTTGGCCTTCTCCCTGGAAGGAAAGAATCTGCCTTGGAACAGATGTACTGCCTCAATTTTTCCTCTGGTTTAATTTGGTTTACTTTTTTTTTTTTTTTAAATTAATGAGAAAGTCTGTGATATAATAATTCTAGCTGGATGCTGAAGCCCATCCACTGAAAACCAGTGGTGGCTGGGAGTCACTGCTTCCAAAGATTGCTGACAGCATCTTGCCTTTTGAATCAGTGCTATCTTTTCTCAGGTATAAGGTGCGAGCCCCTGGCTCCTGCCACATCTGTGTCTGGGGGGGACATCAGAGTTTTTTTCTACCAGTGATTCCCACAAGGTGCTCCAGGCCTCTGAGCTGCTTTGGCCACTGCAAGGAGTCTGTGCCCTGGCTTGGACCCTGTGCTGATTGTTGCTCTGACCTCTTACCAAAGATGTATTTTAACAGCACTGCCATGGAAATTTTTGCTCTATGCATCCCTTAGGCTGTTTGAAGACAACCCTTAGATTAGTTGTTGTCTTTTGCTCTGAGAAATAAATTCTGAGGTGATTGATATTTATATTTGATATTATACATTATATTTGAGTTATCAATATTCTGGTAACAGAAAAATTGAAAGTCCTATGTCTGTCTTACAGGTTTTAAATTACAATTCATATTTACTATGCTAAAATATTTTACTTATGCTGTACTTCAGCAGAAAAGAGCGTCCCTTCTGAAGAATGCTACTTTGTAATTTCATCAACCACTTAAAGCAATGATGCAACTGTGTTTAAGAGGTTGGTAACCAAAATTCATACTGTCCACTTATATTTTTACTGGGAGATTTTCAAGGCTCTTTAAAGACTGAATGCCTAATCTTATTGGGGTGTGCCTGTGAAGATACAAATACGGGAATACAGAACCTGACCTGCAAATGTGCACGTGCCAAATGTTAAATAGGAAACAGTCATGTAAATTTGAGGTGAACCTGTTGAATAGCAGATGTGTGTGTCGAGTGGTCACATGGGCCCAGCATGCTGTGTTTATGCTGCCCACTGGCTGCTCCAGCAGTGCGTGAGGTTTGTGCTGGGGAATGCAGGAGAACAGCTCAGTATCTCTCATTTCTGCTCTGTCTCTCTCTAATGGACCGATAAAATTAGCAAGAGCTGCAGAGGATTATAACTGTAAATGGGTATTTTCTAGGATATTTTTTCATGGCTCCCCACATCCTTGAGGCTGAACTGGGAGCTGGGGTCCGCTGACATGGAACAACTTGTATGAGTGGGTACATGGTAATGTGAATCATTCAAAATACATATTCAGAAAATACCAAATCCTTTGATTTCAGATCCCTGTTCCTGCAATTAGGGCTGCCAAATTGGTCTTCTGCAAAAGCACCTCATTTCAGTAATCTCATAATCCCATACATCTGTGTGTTAAAATAGATGCATTACAAGAGAACTAGGCTGGGTGTGCATATGTACATCACGGTGGCAGTTACACCTTAGAGTATAGTATAGTACAGTGTTGACCATATCTACGCCTCTCTGTGAAATGAGCACCTTCTAAAAGTAGCTTAAAAATAATCTTTGGGGTGGAAGAAGGTCTGAGGTTAACATATAACTAGTAATTGTGCTGTTATTTTTTTATTTATTTCACGTGTTTTCGGTTGCCAATTTTGTCTTTGTGGCTCTTTGTTGAGTTTTGTAAACAAAAGAAATAATTTGAAAAATGAGGGAGCATTTTCTTTCCTAAATCTTATGGTCCTGAAACATGTAACAATGAATAGAATAGGAAGCATTTTTATGCCCTCTTTGACGTTAATGCAGTATGTACATTGTATAGAATATATGTGGTATATTGTATAGCATATATATAGTATTTATAGTATAGAATGTATACGTGTGTATATGTATGTGTTTATGTACGTATGAAATAGTACTTTCACTTAAAAGAAAAAACAAAAGACCAAAGTGGACCAGCTTGAGACTTTAGGATCTCAAGCTCTGTGGCAGGCTGACCTTGGCTGGCTGCCAGATGCCCACCCAGATGCCACTTTTTCACTCCCCTTTTTCAACAGGACAGGGTAGAAAATGAGATGGAAAAGCTTGTGGGTTAAGATAAGACGGGGAAGTCATTTAGCAATTACCATCATGTGCAAAACAGACTTGATGTGAGGAAAATTACCTTAATTTATTGCTAGTTAAAATAGAGTCAGTTACAGAGCTGGATGCTCTTGCATCGGATGTGTCCAGCATGCCACAGCCCCATGTCTCTTCCCACAGAAGTCACTGGGACTAATGGGCAGCCTCGATTCCCCCAGGACTTCCTGGTCCCCCGTAGGCTCTGTCTGGTGCACGCAGTGACAGGGACAGCAGAAAGGGGAGTTGTGAGCCGGCTCCAGCTTCCACAAGAAGTCAGGCTCTCCCCGGCCTGACTTTGAGAAGTAGCAGGCAACTTAGCAGCTAAAGCTGAGCAGCAGCGGGGTACTGCCCGGAGCTGCTTCCCTTGCGTGTGCATCAGCCTTGGCTGGAGCTGGCTGCAGAAGCACCTATTGCCCAGCCTTGGCATGTCTGCTGCTTTTGGGTAGCCTCCCTGGACGGCACCTGTATGTGTCCTTGCTGCAGCAGGAAAAAGTAGAAGGTATAATCTACTTCTGCCATGGGTCTGTCCGCCCCAGACGGCTCCGATCCTCAGATTTACTTGTCTCGCTCTGTGAACTGTGCACAACATGCACAGGGTCCAATAAGCAACCTGTCTTAGAGATTTTACCACTCACACAATCACGGTGTCTCCTGGCCAGGTTCAGCAAAACACGTAAGTACATGTTTAATTTTAAGCACATGTTTAAGTCCTATTAGTATTAATGGGAGTAAAACGAGAGCTTATATTTAGGTACATGTTTAAAAATGATTTATTGAGGCGAGATAAAATTAAGCCTATGCTTAAGAGCTTTGTGCATTCAGAGAGTGGAATATTTACATTTGCTCCAAACACATGTTCAAGTCATTAGGACTTGTGATATATACTTGTGATTTGCTACTTTGTTGTTGGCTAAGGAGAGACTAAGGTGCACAAGTGTGATACTTTATTGGTGGATTCTATGTAAAGATTAAAAAAAAAAAAAGGTTTGTGGTACAACAACCTGGATAAAAGCAGATAGGCTTTAGTTTCATTCCTCTGTCTCTTTAAATCTTGATACTGGGACCAGGTCCACAGCTGGGCCATGGAGAGCAGGGTGCTGGGCTGCAGGGCTCTGCCTGGGGGAAGCCTCTGCTGTGAGTGCTGCCTTGGAGCTTGAAGGTATTGTAACTTATGTTAAGGTTTCATGGCTTGATTTCTTTTAATTTTTTTTTTCTTTTTTTTTTTAATCTCTCCTGCAGTTGCTGCTGAAATTGGGTGTGCAGAAATGGGGAGTGATAAGTTACGGCCGCGGGTGTGTGTGTGGGAAAGCTGTGGTACACAGTTGCTTAATGGGAAACAGTCGGGTTTGCTCTGCTGAGTTGCAGAGAGCTTACTGGAGGAGGTGAACACTTCGGAAACTAAGGATGGTGTTTGCACGCTTGTTTGTTGGGAGAAGAGGAGTTTCTTAACATGTTTTGACTAGCTGGAGAGAAGGTTTTATTGCAGGCTTCAGAAGTGTGCTGTGGATGGTTGTTCATGTAACTTCTCTGCTGCTAGTTCATGATCTTACAAAAAAATTTAAGTGCTTTTTGTGGCTTTTTTTCAGTAAAAGCCCAGATCTTGCAGGCTAGTGGCAAGTGTTGAGTCACTGCTTTCATTCTGTAAAAAACCCTGCTAGACCTTAATGCTTCAGAAAAGAGGGCTAAAATGTGATTTAATTAAATCTTTTCAAAACTGGGCTTTGAAAAGTTACTGTAAAAAAGACCAAGTTTTTCTCCTACCTTGTGATTTCTTTAAAGGTCTATTTCATGATCTGAGGTTCCCACTCATGATTTATTTTTAATGCTTGGGGTTTGGCAGTACCCTTGCCACAAAAGCATTTGATATACTATTTGCCTCTGTTAATTCTGGGGAGTTTAAAATATATGTTTAGTTTAATGGTGCAAAGCAGTGATTGGCTTGCTGGAAGGCTTCCATAGCAAACTGTGTCTCTGAAAGTGCACATGTGCCCCCAAAGCCTGCTCATACAGCCCCGATCTGTGAGCATATGAGCTGCCAGAAAAGCAGACATTCATGAGCATTACCATAAACCATATTTGCATATCAATCATTCATACTTGAAAGCAGAGGTTAGTAACCCTTTCGTTGTGAGCTGGCATGCTCCACTGTGTGTTCTGATGTTACGGCTTTGATCTGTAGAATAGCACGGTTACTTTTTTAACCACAACACAAAACAGTAGTTCCCTTCTCATCAGGATGTTTCACTCTGCTACAGTAAAACAAAATAAGTGAAAAGCAGTTGAAATGAAGACCTAATATTTTCAGATGAGGGCTGTCTTTTATTGCCAATAAAAATGTGCTCTTTGAAGAGGCAGGGTAGTTAATATCTAGATGGGTCCACTTTAGCTCAGGTGTGTTCTCTTTCCCTTAGACCAGCAGGTGCTGAAAATCTTAGCTCATTGCTTGGAGGCCTTAGGACCATGCAGAACAGAGCTGATGAATGTGTGCACATCTGCCTCTTTTTTGTCTAAGGAAGCGCCTTTGGCAAAGACGACATCGCTTCCTGAAAAGCAACTCGTACATCACATTTATTTTGCTCACGGCCTCTCTTTAGAAGAGCTTTATGAGGCTTTGCAGGCCTGTTGAAGTAACTTACCTTTGCTCAGGAAGCTTGTAGCTACTGAAACTGAGGACACCATAAGCATAGCTAGTGTAGTTCACAGCGTAAAGGCTTGTGATCCGGGAGGATGCTGAGTGCTCCAAACCCAGCTCAGCTGTTAGCCCTGTGTGACCTCAGGCAAGTGTCCTGACCTCTGCTTGCCCCACTTACCCAGCTGTAAAATTGGGTAAAGATGGACTTCTTTGAAAAACAGAGGATGTTTCTGAGCTGAGCTTTCCTGGTACAGAAATGAATCCTAAAGTAGTTCTTAACCTGTGTGATTGGTATGCAAATGTATTTTAGCAGTTTGTCCTGCTTGTTTAAGGCTGAGGGTAAAGCAGAAGATGATCGGGGGCACTGAATAAAAATCATCTGGCAGGAAGTCTCCAAAAGTGCACAAAAGAAAATTAGGAGAAGGCGTGAGTTAGTATGGTGGGTCAAATCCTTTCCAGGGGTACAAGATCTGGTATTGCTTTTTAGTAGAGAAAACACTATTAGGACCAAAGAGAAGAATCCAGCCCGAGCTCCTAGTGAGCTGGTCTGAATTTTTAGTGAACATGCTGGGTTATGGTTGCATCCTTTTTGATTTTTTCTTTTTTTTTTTAATTTTTATTTTTATTTTTATTTTCTTCTTTTTTTCCTTTTTTTTTTTAAAGTAGCTTGTGGACATGACTGGTCACATAAACAGGAAGCCTTGTGTGTCTCTTGGAGACAGTCCTCAGGAAGGGAATTTCCAAGCTTCTTGCAAGAGGCTGCATCACATCAGCTTGGAGTTTTCTTTAAGATTGGATCTGCAATTGTTCGCGCGTGTGTTTCTAAAATAAAGAATGAGATTAAAGAAAAGTTTAATCAAGTTTCAGAATTGTCATCACCATCACAGCTTGAATGTGGTTAGCTAGGCACAGATGTTACTGCTTCTCAGTGTGCTGTTGCCACTGGAAGTGAGGAATTGTGTTCTAAGTCTAGGACCCAGAAACTGAGAAAAAAAAAAAGAAAAAAAGCTTAGCAAACAGCTCTGCAAATAACCCACACTGCTGGGCTGGGCACACCCCATCAACACAGAGCAGCTAGATGGAAATTTCTCACTCATTTGGTTCAACATCAGCAGCCTCTGCGTTGTTGGGATGAGTACGGGATGTCTTTCCTGATACAACATGGCACTGTTCTTTTGCCTTTGATTTGAGTGTATTTTAATGTAATGAAATAGATCTTCAGCATGGCCATTTCTGGTTTTGAATTAGTACAGAAATAAAGTTGAAAAGATCATTGATTAGTAACAAAGTCTGGCAGGGAACTTTGCAATTAGTACTGATTGTACTAGTGTACTGAAGTAACACTACACTGTAAGCAAAAATATGTGTTTCTGTCCCAAAAGAATAAAGAAATCACAAAAAGACTCCAAATACCCCCAGTGGAGCCTCCCAGCAAAAACTCAAGGCTTTTATAATCCAGCTCATCAAGCTGGGCTTCTGCTCTACACAGTAGCCTTGTTTTAACTTCCACCTATTTAATTTCATGTATTGCAGGTTAGCTAAACCTCTTAATTTGGCACCTGACTTCTGCTTTAAGGGCAATAAATGCCCTGTAGCTGTGCATGCTGGCTCCAGAACTGGAGGATCATCATCATGTCCAGTGGTGGCTGCCTCCAAATGCAGTCTGCCTCCTTATGCATATTGCCTCTAAGTCCCTGACAATATGTGTTGCTCTCTTCTGAACGGTCCCAAAGCTGTGGTAGTCTCTTGTGCTGGAGCCACAGGCTCCCTTTGCTTCCTTCCCAGCCCTCCTTTCCCAAGGCTAAGCAGGGCAGATCTGTAAGGGCATGGGGCTGGCATGGGTCAGCTCTGTGCTGGGCTTGAGCTGGGATGCACCAGGAGTCAGCTGGGTTGCACTCAGCATGCTGCAGCACAGGTCCTCTATTGAAGACCACAGAGATGTTGCTTGGTTTGGAGAGAGCTCAAAATTATTGTTTAAACTGACTTTGAAGTAAAGAGGAAACTTCCTCTCTTCCTAGCTCTCTTAAACTATGGTGTTACATGTCATTTAAAATCATCTTCTGGTATATTTACATACTATAGATACAACTTCTATAGTTATAGAACAGACATATTTTTCAGAACTATATATGCCACTGCCTATATACATGACTATATCTGTACATCTGCATGTACTTTTACTATCTTTTATTGTTATACAGCATGAATATTTTCTGCCAGAAAATCCCTGTTGTTTTTATTAGTCCTTGACGATGAATGAAAGTACATATTTTAAGCACCTTTTCTTTGTAAAACAGGAAATTGTATTTGCTTTTGTTCACCGCTAGCACCAATCTATTCTGACAGATCTCTGACACAGATGGAAAGCAGAAGTGTCTCGAGTACTGACTTCTACGTTTATTTTCTCAAAGCAGAGGGCAAAGAAGCTAAACATTTAAAATGCATGGATTCCTCTGAAAGCTTTAAACCTATTAGGGCAGACGCATGGCAACTTTGCACACAGATTGCCCCCAAAGTAAGTCTTGATTTTAGGACTAAGCCAAGCTGGCATGCAAGAGCAGTTGCTGTTGATCTTTTATACTAATTTTGGATTAATTGTGATCTACAGCACTGCGTAAACACGCTAACCTAGTGCTTCAGCTTCACCACAGCTAAACATTAATCCTTCTTAATGCTCTAAGTCAACTTTTAGTCCTTAGCAGAATTTACCTTAATCTCTGGCTAGGAAGCTAACTGATTTACAAAACATAATCCAAGAGCTCCAGAATCTTAAGGAAAATGTGCAAAGAAGCAATTCACCTATGCAGAATAATGTGTTTTGCTGGTGTCCCTCCTAAGGCAGTACTGGGAGTAAATCACAAAGATATCAAGACCTGGGGTATAATGATTTCCTTTTCAAAAGATAAAATACATAAATTCAGTTCACCACATTGCTTTTCTTATGTCATCTCTGTCTGCATTACTGATCACTATAGAAAATGGACAAATGTAGTCTTGTTAGTTTGGTGAAACATCGTAATGCATTTTTATAATTACAACTGCGTTACTCACTAGGGATAAAGTCTATGGTGTTGAAGCATTTGAAGGTCATTAGCAGGCAGTTTTGTAGTTCCCTGTTTCTTGTCAAACTGCATACAAGTTCCAACAGCTATAGCTGTTATCCTCTAGAATTGAGGTAATGAGCCTAAGGGAGTAGCCTGGGAAGGGGACTGCAGAAGACAGGAGAGATGATGCATCTTTACCTTTTGTGTAGTGCTCCAGCGATGCTTTAAAAATCACTCACCCCAGCTCTCCCTATCTGTGTTTTGGTTTTGTGTTTTTTTTTTTTTTTTTTTCTTTGTTTGTTTTCAGGTTTATCCCCAGATATTTAGTCCTAGCTTAATTATTTTATCTGCATCACAAATATATGAGCTTTTGCAGAAGAGAGCAGAGTCTGTGCTGAGGAAGCAGGGGAGAGGTGATGTAGTGATGGCCAAAACCTCACCCCTGCCTAGGGAAGCATTCCCTGAATATGTGAGGCATGTTTATACTTTGGGAATCTCTCCTTGAAACTGAAGGAGAGATCTTTGCTGTGCACTTTCTTGTTTGTTCTTGAAAGTTTTAATTCTTCACCAGACTTCTGTTCTCTACCTCCCAGTCAGAATCCAGTTTTCACTGATAAGATTCATGCAAAATTTGGATTTCCTATAGTCAATTTCAGAGCAGTTTTTGAGGTGTGGAGATGCAGATAGGAGACTGCTGTGTCCAGCATGATGTGGATTGGGAGTTTGGGAAACTGTTTCCCCCTTGGCAGAGGGACAGGCTGATGTTCAAGCAGCCTGAAGACCGCTCTGCCGTGTCCTAGCAGAGTGAGACATATCCCTGAGGGGAGAAACCACTGGGCAAGGGAACTTCTAATCCAGGTTGCTGGCTGCAGGGAAGGTGTTGTGAGAGCGTCACCAGCTGTCAGGAGGGTGCTGGGCTGGGAGTCCCCAGCAACAGAGCCCATATAAGTAGCTACTGCACACATGCCAGTGCCCAGCAGGAAGGGTGCTGGCCATAGGAGCTGCTGCTTGAGGTTCAGATTACTGAACTAAGCTGGTAATGGTCTGGACCTATATTTAGGTCTGGAATCTGTACCAGTGTGGTAGAAAGCTCATGTACACACCATCCTCAGGTAACCCTGCTGGCCATCACCCCAAGAAAGCCTCCTGATTCCTTTTCAGGGTCCAGCAAGCGAGCAACTTTCCCCCTACATTGTGGGAAGCAGCATGGGTTATTTTCACCTCTTTGTATGCTGTGTGCACCCAAGGGAGGCTCCTGAGAAGAGTCCCTCGTAGTTTCTGCACAAAGGCTTCTGAAATGGGTGTTATGGGACAGAAAACTGCCTATATATGGGCCCAGCTCCTCTTGCCCTTTATGACTCTGAGAATGAAGCAGAAGGGCTCAGAGGGACCCTCTGTACCCCACCACTGTCCCCAGCCCAGTGTCTGGCACCTTAGCAGAGGCAGGAGGGTGTGAAAAGAAATGGCAAAGAGCTGTAACTCTCTGCCCTTAAATCCAAAGAGGGAGTCAGGATCTCTGGGCGATTTTGATTTATCCAGAAACAAAATTTCAGGCCACTTTATTTGGGTCAGTTTGTGATTGATTTTGGTGTTGTGATGTTTTGTGGGTGCACCACACTCTGGTCTCCCTGCTGATTTTCTAGGAAGGCTACGGAGCAGTATTTTCTGTGATAGGCTGATCTAAGTATGTAAAACATGTATGTTTTCTTCACGGCAGCATCTGAGAATTCTTCCTTCCATTGCCTTTTTACCCTTTGTTTTACTCCATTCTCTGGCTTGATAACACACCTGCCAGGAAAGGAAAATGATGTAATTTTAGGGAATCCCTTCAAAGCTGAACACAAATGGGCTTGGATTCTGGTTGTCTTAAAATAGTATAACATTCATGTTGATTATTCACAATCTTGTTTTTACCAAAGCTCTAAGTTTTCAAACAAAGGAAACCAGATGGTTAAAGTCCATGCTTTGATAAGTCACTTTCCTAACATTTTGGGCTCTTACCCAAAATGTTATGACTTTGACATAAAATTGGCAGGAGAGTAATCCATTTCCAAAGCGATTTCTTGAATTCATTCATTTTTCAAAATGGGTTTCTGCCTTATGCTTGTCTGTTTGTACTCACAATGATTTTAAAATAGCAATAATCTGAGGGGGGGGTTACCATTGTAATTTTTGTCACCCTTTGTTTTCTGGGTTGAGTACTTCTGTTAAACAGAGCAAAAAAATTTATCTGCAGGGCAGATATGCACGTTGGAGAGAACCGGTCTTAGGATGCATTGTTTTAGATAATGAAGCTGTAGATAGTTATCAAGGTGGTATGAGTTATAGATTATATATAGGTATTTTTCTTTATGTATTAGTAAATTTAGAACTTTATGGAATTATATGGAATCACCTGGCATGGGGTGGATGGCCTAGAGTGCTTCATTCACTCACTGTCAGGAGCAATTGCAATTGCTTTTGGAAGAGACTTCAATCTCTAGAAGGGAGATGAGAGGCCTAAAACTTCAGACGTTCAGGGTTGGGTATTTACACGGGCAAATCCTTTCCTTGCTTGAGTAGAATCTCAAGTTGGGAGGCATTGCATGAAGCTGGATAGAAAATTATTCTCTCTGGTCCTGGAAGTAGGAGATCTCTGGGCAGAGGTGCAAGGTAGGGCTGGGAAACAGACGCATTGAATAAAGAGGAATCTGAGAGGAAATTTCATCCTGGTATGTTGCTAGTTTCTGTCTGGAAAGTGATTTTGTTTTGTGAGCTGATCCAAGGAGAGCCTGGGAATTCAGGGTAACCCAAAGCAACAGGGTTTCTTTGTTAACAACTGCCTGATTTATTCCTGGATATGTTACTTGTGTTTATATCTGACTGTTGAAATTCATTAATTGTACCACTTATTGCACTAATTTATGTGCTCCAAGGCCTGAGGAACCCACAGCATGTTAAATGCCCACATGGCTCCAATGACTGGAATGACTGAAGGGCTGTTTATTTTCCCCTCTTGGGTTTGTGTTGCAGTTGTCACACTGTTTGCCAGCACTGCCCAATTTCTGTGTGCTGCTGCTTGCACAAAATCAGAGCCCTTTGAAGCAAGGAAGGCAGAGGTGGCACTTGGGTGGTTATGGTCTCGTTTGAGAATTAGAGGCATTTTATGGATCCACAAAAATTTTAATCTGAGGGAAAAGAAAGTCTCACTGCTACAAAATGGGCTTTACAAGACCAGCCTCATTTAATTTTCCTAGAAGGGATGCTGCTTATTAATGAATGTGGTTTTCATTTAATTTGGCTGGAGCTCTTCAGCCTGAGAAGTGTCAAACGAGGCCCCACAAACTTTGCTTCCTCCACATTAAATGACCCTTGAGAAGAGGTGCAGAAATGGATCTGACTCCTGCCACCTCATAATCTTGGTAGCTGTAAATCCTTTCGTCATGCACTAGAAGCTTTATCAGAAACGACGTGGAGGCTCAGGTTCTTTTAATAGATACTTGTTATTGAGACAACATAATTAACCATAATGATTTTTCTCTTTTCTTTCTATTTATTTATTTTTTAAACTTTCCTTAGGACCACAGACTGTCCTGTCATAAACCATGTTCTCTTTACAATTTGTTGGCAACTAAGCCTGGCCTTTTTGGGGTATTTTTGCTATATGAGTGCAGCAACTTGCATACAGTACTAAGTAAAAAAATGTCTATTTCTACACCTTTGTTACAATTTTTATGTCGTGTTTCTTCAGGCCACTTAAAGGGTTAAAAAAAAGTAAAAGTGAATGCAGAATGATGCACCTCCACATTTGGGTTAAGCTCAAGAATGGTTCTTAATTGCATTACATTTTCTTTTGGAGTTTGCAGGTGACGACTCTTGTCTCTTAAACTAAATACAATTAATAATCAGAAATTGATGTATGAGGGTGACACAAAAATCTTAATCACAGTGATACTTCAGAACTGGAAGTTGCTAGAAAATAACTCCCTTGCTTGTATCTAAATGCTGTGGGATATGTAATCCACATGGAATGGTTGCTGAAGGCGAAGAAAAAAGTATCTGTACCTTTTTGACAGGCAAATGTATTTTATGATGTATAACCCAGCTTGGCATAATCATGCTGATGTGCATGTCAAATGGTGGATGGAAAAGGGTGACATGTGAGTTAAGGAGGCAGATGTAAGTGCCTGATTTGTTTTGCATCTGCAAGCCTTTATGTCATCTTCCCAAAGTCCTTCCATGTCAATAGGTTTTGCTAAATGTTACTTCTTAAAGGGATCTTGCCATATTTGTATTTCTGACAGCTGTACATGATTTAAAACAGGGTTTGAAACTTGTTTTTTTACTATTTAAGAATACAATTCCTTTAATGTGGATCACAAATATGAGTGTCACATCTGTAAATAGTGATCTTCCCATCTTTAAGGGGATGTTTTAATATAATTGATGTTAAAAAAAAAAAAAAATGGCAAAGTTATCTTATTCCTTAAGGAAACGAAAGCATGTATGAGAAGAACATGTAATGTCTCAAGTTGTTTTGATAATGTCTGTGTTTTAGGGCTATGTTGCATTAGCAATATTAGCTTAAAGTTTTTGCTTTTTTTGTGGTACCAGTAGTCCAGTGGGGTGGGGACAGGGAGGAGGACATGTATTTCTGTATTTCTTAACTTAAAAGGTAATAGTGAGGTCAGCCAGCCTCTGAATTATTTAATTTGAAGATTTCATTATGAAACTCTTCCAATTGTAGGTATTATGAAAATGTCTTGTCATCCTATTCCTGGTGTTCCCAGCAAGGCTTATTTGTAGGGATGGTGATATTGCAAACTTTTCAGGAAGGCCAAGTGAAAAAGGGTTCATAAATTACAAATACACGTGCTAAATAGGCTCTGGTGCGTGGTGCTACATCATACCCTCCCTAGATTAGACAGAGGTTGTGAGGATAGTCATCAGTTTAGTTTGAAAAGGCATTTTGTTTGTACAGAATCCAAAGGTACATCTACTGGTGTGTAATTGGCATACTTCTATTTTAAGTTAGCTTGAAGGAAAATAAGTGGAACAAACTATGTAGTGTAGAGTTTATAATATTTAGTTCTACATACACATGCAGATGGATGAAAATGTGTATACGCAAGCAATCTGCTATGATAGCTGACAAGCTGAGGCACGACACAACATTTAATAATGGCTAGTAAACCTCTAAATGATGTCAGTGTATCACAAAACACTTTTCATGATATTATCAGCAGTCATTAAAGTTATTTATTGCTGTCATCATGCATTTCTGTTACCCGTGGCAACTTGGCAGAAAGCATATTTCTAGAACAGCTGATGATAGATTCAGTTTCAGATTTTGGATATGACAATCTGAACATCTTAATGGTATTTTTATGCTTATTGGCAAAGCGTTCTTCTAAAGGCATGCTGTATTTCAAATATAAAATCCCCCAATAAATAAAGCATTTATGCATCTTCCATACTGCACAGTAGCAGCATCTCTTCTTTAATAAAGAACAATTAATCTGCAGATCTTAGCATGGTCTGTTGAGATGGGAAAGCTGTACTGCCTCTATTTTATGGATCCTGGAATGTGAGAGACAGAGGTGTTTGCACATCAAGTCAGTCAAGGGGACACAGCATCCTTAGGGAGGACTCCTAGCTCATCTGGGGCACTGCTGCTGGTGCTGCCTTTGCTATCCTACATGTGCACCAGCTGCTTTGAAGGCAACCTGTGCACCCTTGTTTCTTTGACTCTCTTTGCCAAAAATACAGCATCAGGCAGCTAAGTTGCTACAGACCTATTCGGGCATCAAACTTATTATGTTGCTTTTTAGGCAACATGTGGTATTTATTCAGAATATCTGTCCCATGAAGGGAGAAAATGGAGATGCATAGATCTGCTTTTTCCGTGAGTGTTTCTTTCAGGCTAGTTGGCTAAAGATGAGAAGCCCTGCTTTCTGTGTGGGGTGCAGGCTGTAGCTGTTCTTCCACAACAGTGCTTCTCGAGGATTTTTAAGAAGTTCAGTATTTAACAATAAGTCCCCACTTATATAGGTACAGAGGGGAAAAAACAAAAAACCCAAAAAAACCCAGAGGGAAACATGTCCAACTTAAAGATTTCAAAAGGAAGAATTTCAATCCTGCATATGCATTGATGGATGCTGCTTTTTTTCTTTCATATTTTATTTCTCTCTCTGGTGAGATTAGTGTACGGCTTTTATAGTTTGATATTTTTGGATGTACTGCTTAGAGACACTGGTGTCTAAACTTATTCTTCTTTTTCTTCCTCTCTGAATAGGAGGGAGTGGCAGGTTTCTCATTAGCAGTGCAGCAGCTGTAGTGTGCAATCCAGCAAAGCTGCGGCGGTGATGAGCTTGTAGAATTTGGTTCCCGTATGAGACAGAAGCTATGAAATGCCTGAGGAGAGACCAAGTTCAAATGGAGTTTGGTATTTTTAGCTGTCATTATATCCTGTAGGGCTTTCAACTTTGAATTTCTTCTTCTGTCAAGCTGTGGGTCCAGCTGGCGCTGCAGGACCAGGCATGGGTGGGGACAGGCCAGGGAGATGGGCACAAGGAGCATGTTGGAGACGGGGAGGGTCTCCACACAGTTCATAAAGCAAAGGGTAGGTCACATCTGAAATGCAGTTCCACGACCCTACCAAACCATTTGGCTTGATTCATGCTAAACAAAAGTGTAATTTACGCTCCAGCAACATGCTCATCTACTTAGAATAAATACAAATTATTCTGGCTTCTGAGTTTTGACATAGTTTTTGAAGTTTCCTTAAAGTTATTATGATCAGATGAACTTAATTACAGAGTACTTTACATATCCTCATCTGGTAAATGTCATACAGCAGACAGAGTCAAAGGGAAGGTATGCAGGATTTTCGGACTCCTTCTTCTTTTTGTTAGACTTCTTTATGTTGCCACTGAGCTTTAAGCATGTCTGAGCTGTTCCTCCTGTTAGAAAAAGAACAACCCCTCTGCACCCTCCTTATCCCCCTCCCTCCACCCCAAAAAAATCCCCAAAGCAAAACTCAGATTGCTGTCTGTTCAGAGAGGAAATGTTTTTCAGTTCACAAAAATAAGTGCCTGGAGAAATCTGCAGAGGGGGCAGACAGTCCCCTCTCCACTGCTTACTCCAGCAGCACCGGGGAGCCTCTTCCTTGGGATGGAAGGATGTGGTCTACCTCTCCTGCTGGCAGCAGCAGCTTCTCTGCCCCTCGTGGTACCAGGAGGTGTCTGAGAAGTCAGACCCCATTGCAGCGAGCTCTTTGGCTGGACCCCCACTGTGAGCGTGCAGCCGAGTTCCCCACCTGGGATGAGCTGACTGTGGGAGGTGAAGCAGCCTCTCCTGGGGCTTGGCTTCTCCCAGGGATGCCATTCATCTCCTTTTTAATGAAGTTCAGCTTTTTAGCTGGCTTTTCTAGCTACGGCTTGGTAAACTTGGTGTTGGAGCTTCTCAGCACTTAGTATTTAAGCAGATTTTCTTTGCACGGAATGTAGTTCAGTGTGCACGCATGTCTTGCTGCTTCAGACCAGTGGAGAAGTGGTCTTGCCAAGAGGTTTATTTAGGACTGAGCTAGTGCAATTTCCAGTTGTACTGTATACGTTAGTAGTGATAAGGGCATCCTCTAATCTACAGGGTCATCTCTTCCTACTGTAGTGAAATAGTTTTAGCATGTGTAAAGTAAGTTTGAGTTGTTTCATACAAAGAAGGTCTGACAGTCGTGTAGGGGTGTGTAAATATATAAATATATTTAAAGACACAAGGTTAAGCTTCTTGAGGCACACAACTCCAAATACTAATGTGTTCATATATCTCTTTCAAATGCTGTTACACAAGGTATAGCAGTACAGTTGCTTCCTCCTGCAAATAGCTGAGATGCATATTCTTGTTAGTGCGAAGTTGTAGTGTGCATTTATGCTCCATGATATACTACATACTTTAATTGGCACTGTATTTTTAGGTTTAAAAAAAAAAAGTCTCATCTGGAGTATGGTGAGCAAGTGTATTCCAAAGGAATATTCCAGAAAAGAACTGTTAAATCACAGCAGTTTGTAGAAGTGTCAGCACTCACAGGAAGCATCATTCTTTCTTGGAAAAGTTCTGCAACAAGCACAACGCTGAAAGTTTTCTCTTTTTGCTGCCTTTCATAGAAAAGGATTTTCAGGTAGCAAATGTGCAATACTCTTTCTCTTGGCATGTTTTATCAGGCTCTTCCTGAAAAGTCAAGATTGTTCTTTTTGTTTGTTGTTTGTGGGTTTTGTTTTTTTTTTTTTTGTGGGTTGTTTGTTTGTTTGTTTTATAATTTAGAAAGCATCCTGACTAGATTTTGCTATCTAGTTAATAAGTAACAAGTGACTCTAAGTCTGCTGTCATGCTTTTTATTTACAGTGTATGCGGAAATTAAGAAAGAGGAGGGGGAGACAAATCTGGAGTGAATTTCCATCACCCATAGTGGTTTTTGCTAAGAAAACAGTCTTTCAATGTAAACAACATCTGTATTTTTCATGTTGTCTTTCTAAATAATGGTTCTGTAAATAACTTGCCCCCAGTGTAGGGCAACAGTTAGATTCCTTAATCTCTCAGTCATCCAGGGCTCTGTGCAGAATGCAGACTTCCAGCACATTTAAACATACATCTCTCAAACTTCTGATATCTTTTCCTCACAGCAGGATTTCAAAAGGTGGATGACTGCAAAATGCACTTTCATTCTCTGTGTTAGTGCTTTAACATTAGTCTGACTTTAATAGGCTGGGATGATTTCAGCTTATAAATCTTCAACTGGAGGATAAAGTTCAAGTAGATAAAATCAAACAGATGTTGGTGGGAGGATTTCTTCATGACCCATAAAAGTGCTATCATCAAAGCCTAGAATCATTTGTTTTGAATTATTACATTGTTATCAAAAGGACTGTAGCAGTCTGTTTGTTGAGAAATTGGATCTGTTTATCTGAAAACAGAACAAAGATGCCATGCTAAGACGTCCCTGGGAAAGTGTGGGTTAGCTGATGGCTGACACGGTAGGGTAGCTGTGAGACATTTTGATTGACAGCTGTCCAAATAACTGCCAGGCCTGGAAGCTTCTGCAGATGATTATATTATTGAAAATGGCATGTGATTAGAAGTGTAAGTATTGCTTGCTTAAAAATAAATACATTTTCCCTTTGTTTTGAGGAAATGAAGGGTTTTAAAAAGTTTTTTGTTCCTTTTTTTTAATAGTGGTAAAGCCAAGTTTACCTTTTGGTAGTAATTTTAAATCATGACTGAAAAGTGTTGAAGGCTTTGCTGAAGTGACATTTCATGCTTTTACTTGAAGTAGTGTCCTGTTAACCAGAAACAAGTTGCACCTGCATAAATGAAAAAAATGTGTTCTTTTTATTACTCCCTGAAAAGCCTTTACTTCAGAATGCATAATTTATTAAAAAATAAAATTGGCATGCAGGTGACATATGTCTCGGTGTTTAGAGTGAATCTAAGACCAGCACTCAGATATAAGTGGACATCATGTAAAAGCATGAGAAAATCACTTTTAAAATCCTGCAGCTACCACATATGTTCATTCCCCTGATGCAGGCATTAAGAGCCCTCCCTTTCCCTCAGAAAAAAAACCTGCTGACTAGGAACTGAAATAGGCCAGGAAAACCTTGTATGTGAATACTCCATAGCAGAGCCTGAACCTTGCCCTGGAGCCTTCAGTGGGGAATGAGGTGAAGTACTGCACGGGGCTGGAAAGCCAAGCTTCTCTCCTGTGACTCTTTCCAAGGACACAGCCTCAGTGTGGAAACTCTGAGCATTGAGATCTTTGTCTGGGGTGGGTGTTAAAGTTGAGCCTGAGAGTAAATGCCATGAACTAGACCAAGAAACTGCCCCTGCTTGAAACCCTGAGTGAGGGGTTCAGCTCCATCTTCCCTGAGGCCACAGAACTGTGCGGGTGCTCATTTTTGAAAGATGAGAAGCTGCAGGGTTTTCCCAAGGGTTTCTTCCAGCCAGACTATTTGCAAGGCTTTCCTGTTGTCCAAATAAGTCCCAACAATGCCTGAAAGAGTCATGGATGTGGGTCATTGCTAAACATTGCTGCTTTCAGATTTTCTTGAATACTTTCACTGGTTGAATACCTTCAACCAGTGGCTCTTGCCAGAGCTTTCAGGGTCTTCTCTGTGTTGTGCACAGAGGTTGCAGTTCACCTGGCCATGTGCAACGTGAGGTGGGCTACATGAGGCAGGGGTAGGTTATGGATAGCCATAGGGAAAAATGCCTATGAAAAATCAGGCTTTTACTAGAGGGCTGCCTTCTCTTTCTGTGGAGGGTAAAGGGAAAACACAAAACCTTTTTTGTGATCCCAGTGCTTTGCTAAAGTCAGTTCTCAACCAGGAGGAGACAAACGTCTGGGAACTGCATGTTATGACACTGCTTGGTCTTACTGCAGTAAAATGCCTTGACTTAGTTTCTCTTAAAATGGCATTTTTCTCCTTATCCATTTCAGCTGTAAAAGTGACTGTGGCTGTTTTAATGTGGCATCTGATAAAAACAACAGCAAATGAGTTTGCTGAGATGCTGGTGACCATTTCAGGCGTAGCAAAACACTTTCCTGAATTCAACCCCTATGACTGGATCTCCAGATAATGTTGAACTCTAGTTTGCACGCATTATCAAGATACTTGCCTGAGCTTATTGGAGATTCTTTTACTGTTAATAAATAATTTATATGTTGTTGGGGATTTTTGTGACATTTTGTTTGTTTTGGTTGGTTTGGGGATTCTTTTGTGATGTGTGTGTTTTTTGTGGTTGTGGGGTTTTTTTTTTTTTTGTGTGTGTGGTTTGTTGGTTTGGTTTTTATTTTGAGTATCTGTTCAGCTTTGGTCCAGAAGGCTTCATTCTAGAATTGCAGCCCTTTTCTGATGGAAACTTGCAGTCAGGCCTTGGGCCCATCCTGCAGGGGTTTTGCAGGCTGCTGTATCTGTATAAAGCTTGCCAGACTTCAGAAACAGCCTAAAGCAGTCCAGTGGGACCAGTCATGGATGACATATTGTTGATTTTACTCTAAGTGTAGAGAGAAATAGTTTTCCCCTTAGTTTAATATTTTAAAATTCCACTGTTTGCTTTGCAAAGACTAAAAAGCTTGCTATGACTGGATGCATAAAATACTTGGTCCTCATGGCCCATTTCATTACCACTATGAGTGCAAGCTCTTTCTCTCCGACAGGCAGAGAGTCCAAAGAAAGCACAACTTGTGCTTAAAGGTGATCCCTTCAGAAATGGGTGGGTGAGGAGATGAGGCTGGGGGCAGCTTCTGCGGAGTGGAATGGAGAGATGATGTTTGTAATGGGTGGAGAATCCCACTGGGATCCAGGATGGACACAGGACCCTGTAGCAGCTCTTGTTGGGAATTGGTTTGCTGGAGCCAGGAAGGGGAGTTGGGAGGAGCATGTCTTGAGCGGAATTTGGAATGTGTTTTGGAGTGTGACAAGCAGATCTTCCTTGTGTCAAGGAACCAGCAAGCTGGCCAAGACCTGCCCATAAGGGCATTTTGGGTGGGGAGTGAGGAAATTGGGGCATGTCTTTGAGGGACTCCTTTTTTAAGTTTTGAGAACTTTAGTGCTACTGTGACAGAGAGAGAAAGTGGTGTTAATTTTCTATTTATCCTGCAGAGAGTAAATTTGAGGGGGAACCCAAAGCTGCAAGGGCTTTTTCACAGAAATGAGTCAAGCAATAATCTTGATTACTGAATCTTATGTGGAAGCCTATGTGACCAAAGGCAAACTTGCCCTAACTTTTTAAAGATCATTTACATTCTGAAAATATATTATAATGGAATATAAAATAAGTTATTCCAAACTGTATTTTAATGCATTGTTTTCTCTGAGGTACTGAACTTGCTGACTGTGCACGTGCTTTTGTGTTGAGTGAAGAGCTTTTCAGAGAAAAACTAATGTATGAGGCAGAGACAAGCAGATAATATTTATAATGCCTAACCTCCTTGTGGTTCAAGATGCTTTCCTACTTGCATTGCCAAGTCTAGTAAATTACTACAGTTCAGTGAAATGCTTATTTCTCTACAGTATATGAAAAAACCCATAACTTTACAGCTTTCGTTGAAAAGAAATCTTGAAAAAGTATTTTTCAACCAAGACATAACCACTGCACGTTGTGCAAGTGGATCAGGACTGTTGTTATGTTTATTTTGCCCTGAGATTGCAGAGTTTACTCTCCAAGACCTTCCTCTGTTGAAATGAAGACCCCTTCAGACCTCATAGTGATTTTGAGCAAAGTCATTTGTGATTAAATCAAACCAGAAAATGGGTAAAATCTCCTGAATTTTTGGTTATTTGGGAGTGTGGAGACTTAACTTTGCCTTTGTTTGCTTAGAAAAACAGTTCATTTTGGAGACCTATGGGTAGTGAAGAATGGTTGGCTTCTTTACTTGAAATGTATTACTGGTATAAGAGAGCTGGAAGGCAGTCATGCCACTTGACTTTTCTCTCTCTGCTCCTAAATTGCGTGTTCCAGTTGTCTTCTGGTGCTGAGGTGAGATTAGAAAGGCTATTCTGTACAGAATTCTCCCTATGAAAGCAGCTGTGCTCATGATACTTTCAGCAGGGATTGTTTTTTTGGGTAACACGCACAGGCTATCTGATTATTTCAAAGCCTAAGATGAAAAATTAGTTATCTGGGGACAAGGCGAAGGTGAGGGAAAGAATGCTGTGAAAGAATGTTGTGGCCTGAAGGAGAAAATATTGGAGGAATAGATAGTTGCAAACTGATGATTTTACTTTATCTAATCACACACCCTTAGTCCTTAAGGATCTCTCGAGCAAAGAGGTGTTATGCCTCAAAGGCAGTTAAAAAGACCAGAAGAAACCAAGTGGCACTGTTTTCCTCAACCCAGAAGTAATGGCATGCTTTGTAGATAGTCACCTTGTGTGACCTAGAGCCTTGCCAAGCACTGAAGAGCTCTTTTATAAGGCACCATTCTGTTACACGTGTGCTATGTGTACCACCTACTGCACGATCTTCTTTCTGTGCTGTGTTTTGCCACTTTCACTAGTTTCATTGCTGTGAAGGGACAACAGAAGAGACTACAAAAATTATACGTGGCATCTGTTTTGGCCATTCAAGTTTTCCACGCATTAGTTTTGTTCAAAAGATCAAGAGGCAAAGTCAAGGGAGCATGTGCAGAAATGCAGAGCTCATAAAGCTCTTCTCATTCCTCTAAGGCAACACACCATTCTTGCTTTAAATTAAAAACTGACTAACAACAGGGGATTTCTGTCTGGCACACTCACAGTATCCATTTCTAAGGGACAGCTCTGAGTTAAATAATGAAAATGGAATAGAATATTTCGGTTGGAAGGGGCATGTAGTAGTCCAATTGTCTGAGAGAGAAAAAAAGAGGCACCTACTCTGTGAACATTGTAATTAAACAACTGGCCTATTATGAGCTGCCTTGCATGCTTCTGTATAAAAGGATGCAGATTTTTTGGATTGTTGCATTAGACCTGTACCCCTTCTGAAGTCTTCAAATCTCTGTGTGTTGTGAAGGCACAAAGTAGCTTAAAAGTCATGACAAGCTTTGTGTGCTGGAGGTGGCCAGGGACCAGCTGCCACTTGTGACAAGTGTGGTGAAACTTGAGAATACTTGCAGCTAGTTTCATAGCAAGAAATGAAATCTGTGAATGACTTTCCTGAGATCACTCTGTCTCTTGTAATTTTTAGTTTGTCTGTGGCTCAGTCTCTCTTCTGCCCCCACTCTTCTGTGCTGGTCTTGAGAGGAGTCTGATGGCTATGTGCCTTCAAGTTTTCCAAAAGTGTGAGCTGGGAGATACGTGGTACTGCATGGAATTTTCTGAAGAGCGCTCACTGGGGTGAGGATGTATTGAGTGTCTGTTTTTACTCTGTTGGGGTGATTCTTTTTTCCCTTGAATATGAGGTTAAAAGGAGCCAACTTTTGAGGATACGTAAAGTCAGCGATTAAGGAGAATTGCTGTGGGAAGACATCTCTTCTTCAAGTGTAATCAAGAAACTGCAGAACAGTTCAGCACATTGCGCTATTGTGCAGTTTGGCAGACCTGTGTGATGATCTTTAAATGAGGAATTAATTTGTGGTACTTTAGGGGAAAGAAAGGAGAAAAGATGCAATATTTCAAAGCAGAAGGCTCAAAAAATTAACTTTACTAAGTGCTGTTAAGATGTGCAAAGTTAATGAACCTATTCATGTAAATGAAGAATGAAATCAAAGCAGCCTCTGTGGAAATTTTTTCAAATAAGTCCTGCAACTAGTGGGGGGAAAAAAGTAATGGGATGCAAGAAATTAAGTTACGCAGTGAGAATGCTTTTGCAACCAGAAAGCAAAAAGGCAATCAGGAATGGCAAAAATAAGTTGTTCTTTGTAACGTGGGCTATATTAGCAAAGCAACAATTCACAGTCAAAAAGTAGATTGGGTAGGATGGAATCCCCAAACCAGACTTTGTTAGCTTTATGCAAGAGAAATAAAACACAGGAAAAAAATACTCACTTGATGTGATAGTGGCATGAAAAAAAATAATGCCTCAGAGATAAGCAAATGGCATCCAGAATGCCAAAGAAAATTTTACGTAGCTGGAGATGTCAGGTAACAGCACAGAGAAGTCATTAAATCTGCAGCAACTGATTTTACAGTAGCCTCATAAATTAAATGGAACCATATTCAAAGTACACAATGCATTATAGCTTTGCTTCTGAAACTTCTGAAAGAAAACAGAGATGTTTTTGAAAGCCTGGGATGCTTCCAGGTATCCTAGGCTTGGAAGCAGAGAAAAATTATTCGGTCTGTAAAGCATCTGTCTTGGAGAGTAAGTAAAAAAAATCACTGTGTCCGTGGAAGATATAAAGAGGCAGTGGCATTGCTGAAGTGGCAGTGCTAAAATGTTCAATACGTGCCCTCATACCCATGGAGAAGATGTTTTAGGTTCGGATAGGTCTGAGCAATTAAAATGAAGTGCTGGAAAGACCTGTGACCAAGTACCTGTGCTTGATTAAGTATCAACCAGCTTAGTTTAAAAAAAAAAAAAAACAAACCCTAAAACAAAAATCTCTTCACTAGTGCCAAATATTACTGGGTAAAGGAAGCAGATACCAGATCACACTCTGGACGCTGGCAGGGAGATGAATATTCTATGTGGGATGAAATCTTCAGTGAAAAGATTCTATTGCCACCCACAAGGCTTATAAATAGGAGGCATATGTAGCAGCACCAAGGGCAATAATATTCTGATGTACAGGTACTGAGACAGTAGGATGGAAGCTGTGGCACATCACACTCACAGCCTCATCTGTCTGCTAGTAAAAGTCAGAGGAGTAAATCTAGAATTGAAATAAAATGATGAAACTGAGTGACTGTATCTTCATGTGTGGAACAGTTCTGACCTCCTAAGAACTAAAACCTGACCTCCAAAAGGTAAAAGCAATACAGGAAAGCCTACTACTAAAGATATTAAATCAGTTCAGAGATTATTAGGGTTTATAAACTCAGACTGGTTTTTTTTATTTTATTTTTTTCTGATCTGTCTCAGATGTGTGTGAATTACTGTGGCAGCTGCTAGGCAGAGATGCACGCTGGAAGCAAGTCCTTTCATACGATATGCTTTACGTCAGGTGCCAGAGGGCTGATCACTGCATATGCCAGAATTTCAGGTTTATCTTTTAGCTGACTCTTTGCAAATAGGAGGGTAACAGACATTTTAAGGTGTTTTTGTTTAAATTAAGACTGTTATCCCAATCAGATGATAAGAAATTACACTAGCGATCGTAATGATTGCTCTGAAAGCTGCCTGCTGTTTGCACTGTACGGATGAGCCTTGCGTTTGATGTAGCAGTGACATAGTTCACCTGCAAAGTTGCAGCAGCCATAGCACATGTGAAGCAGCTGGGTTCTCAGCAGGTAGCCAGAAGCACAGGATAAGCCCAGGGGACAGTCGTGTTGCTTCCCACCGTGTTTCCTTGCTGACTGTACTGTCATTCCTGGTACAAGCTCCCTGATGCTAGAGGTGACGTGTGCTAAGAGGGTAACGAAGCGATGGCGAGGTCAGGAGAGGATGGCCCTTCTGAAAAAAAATAGTATTTTGGGTGAGGAAGAATGGTAATTTCTGCAACTAATGGAGACATTTTATATGATAGCATGGCAGATGTTTGATTCCTTCCCACCTTCATCCTCCACACTGTCAGGGGAAGCAGACCAGAGTAAGGGGATGGAGAGTTAAATCTGTCCTGTCCTGCCGACACCAGTATTCATGTCCATGTGAGGTATCAGACCAGTTGTATGACCCAGTAAAACTGGTCACAGAAATGACAGCGTTACAGCCAGTTTCTTCAGGGCAGATCAGTGGCAGTGAAGTACTTAGCATATGGAACAGATGCTCAGAGAAGGTCAAACCAGTTATTTTTAGCTTGGGAAAAAAAAAAAGCTGTAAGTGATGGTCTATGGTCTGGAGGATTAGCTGAAAGATGAGTTGTGGGGGTTTTTTTGTACCTCTTTTTTTATTTTTTTTTATTTTTTATTTTTTAACTGTTCTCCACAAGGACCTTATAGCTTTAGTAGGAATCAAGTATTGAAGTACTTCCTCCTTCCTGCTGCCATGCTGGAAAACTTTGGTGCTCAGGTAGAGCTTCCCCAAAAGAGGATGACTTAGGGATGTCTTGATAGTTTGGGGAGGATGAGCAGCTGCCCAGCTCCTGTCCCCCAGTGCTATGGTGGGGATGAGGCGATGTGATCCCAGGGGGACCAGCTGCTGCCATCTGCCACCTTGTCCTGCAGGCAGAATGGGCCTGTGGCAGGAGGACCCTCTCAGGCTAAACCAAAATGGCTGCTAGAGGGCTTGCCCACAAGTGCCACCTCAGGCTTTAGGAAGAGGTTAAATGCTCCTAACAGCATGTCCCATCTTGCTGGCTGCCTGTGGAGGGAGCCTTGGACTGAACCTGCTCCGTGTCAGGGCTCGACACCTAGGGCTGAAGGAGTGACAGTGGCGTCTCAGCCACCTGGCCAGGTCAAGCCAAATGGGCCCTCTCTCTTCTCAGGAGGCTTCTCCTCTACCACAGCCATGGCTGCCAAATACACATTTCCCCACCACACTTCAGATGTGAGCCAGGAAATTGCTGTTTTGGAAAAGAGAATTGCCAACCCAGGGCGGCCCTTGTCTGGAGGCTGTGGGGGAGCTGGCCACAGGAGTGAAAGGTTTGAGCTGTTTTTCCCAAGAGCAGCCTAATTAACCAAATGTGTGTATATACACTTGTATACTGCTTCATTAAGTTGCCATGTGTCACTGTAGCCACTCCACAGGTTTCAATTGGCTGGTTTTGTCCACAGGAGCATGAAACTGGAGGACCAGGAGAACCTGCTCCAGAGCTGTATTTTCCATGTGCTGGATGGGGGCTGAGATAAACAAAATGCTTTTCCTCTGGGGGCTTGGCAGCTCTTGCCCAACCTGTCAGAGAAATGGTTATGACTATTTCTCCACTCTCAAATAAGGCTGCTGAAAACTTACAACCTCTCTGGGAATTTCAGCTTCTTTCCACAGAGCAGTAACAAAATCCAGTTTTATGTTATGTTTAATTGCAGACGATTTAAAGTGTTAAGAAGTCTTGCCTGGAAGACGTAAAATGAGGGGGGAAAAAAACCCAAAACAAACCAAACCTACACTACTGACCCCTTTTCCCTGTCAAGCCTAAATACTTATTCCTTTTGGCAATATCCACAATTTTTACATGACCTGACTGGATGCTCTGAGAATCTGCTCGTGGTGGATATTTGCAACCACTTATATCCTTATTTTTTTTTTTCTGTTGCTTTATTTGCTTAGTTTATCAAACAAATAGTTTTTTCTTAAATGATATTAATTTAGCCTAAATTATTCATTAAGGAAGTTTGATTTTTGCTATAAACTTTTTTACTGGCTAATAACCTTTCTTTTTGCAGTTCCTTTGAGTTGAATTGCAATTGCCAACAAAATTGACAGACAAGGAAGTTAAAAACCCTTAAGTGAAGGAGAAGAACATAATACAAAGTCATACAAGGAGAGGAATTAATGCAACAACAGCATATCAGAAGTGATTAAATCCACCAAATCTATTCCCTTCCCCTTATTTAAAAACCAAAACGAAACACCACTTTAAAAGTGTTTCTGAATGAGATTTTGTTTCAGCTGGTGTTTACAGAAAGCAAATATCATAAACCCCATATTCATGAGCATATTCATTCATAGCAATGCTTGTCATGTGGATATTTTGTAAAAGGTTTACTTTTCCCATCATAAATTGATACCTCTGGATATTCATAGTTTTGAGGGGGTTTTTTTATGGCTAGAAGTAGCTTTCTCAACCATAGACTAGATTGTTTAGGTAGGAAGCAGGAAAAGTACAATGTGCAGCAAGTAAACAACAAATGTTTTTAAACAGGTGACAGGTTAAAATGACAGTGAAAATGAAGAATTAATATGTGGTGAATTAGAGCTGGTTCCAAATAAATTCTTCTGTGTTGTCACACTAAGGAAAATAATGTCAGAATAACATTCTTTACTGAATAAATTGCTCACTGGTAATCTTTCTCCTGTCTGTTCAAAAAACCTATGCTTCTAAACAGTGCTTTGGCAGGAAATTTGCTTTGTGCTTTTGTCAAAGATACCAGCTTTCACTGAACCTGAGGAGAGTTTTGATGTCCAAGTGTCAGTGGAAGTGCTCTGAATAACAGAACTTTCCAGGAAAGATGGATCAATCCTGAAACTCATATTATTTGGCAAGTAGCTGAGTAATATGCCTTTGAGTCTTATATCCCCAGGGCAGATAATTTTTATTATATGATGGGTGAGACTAGAATGTTGAGATGACAGTTCTGGGAAGTGCTCAAGGTAAAAGAGGAATCAGAAAGTGTAATGGTAGATTTGAACATGGAGTTTTGCTTCACCTTTAGACTTTGCTGCTGCTTTTACCTATGGATGTAATTCTCCATTCTGCCTTTCTTCTTGAGTTTTGTTTCATCAAACAATTATATAAAATAGTAAATGGCAACCAGTCTGTCCAGGAGGTATAAAAAAAGCTAGCAAGGTGAAATTAATTACATTAGGGATTCATCTTCAGAAATGCATTTTTAACTAAGGAAGTGATGCTATCAGACAATAGATGATGTTGTTTGTGCTTATGCTTTTCTTCCTGATGTAAAATTTGCAAGTCTCACCCCCAGTGCAGCAGTGTCCCATTGGTAACTGGGGTAATGTGCACATCAATGTTGCAAGTTTTGGGTGATTGTTACTGAATGCTGTGTCTTATGTTTTAACATTAACAGATTTAACTGGTTGTTATTTTGTGCTCAGTTCTTATCATGAAGCTTCCCGGAGACTTTGCATTTCTTTCAGAGTTATGTACGTGGTACATGTTTGAACAAAAGTTTAAAGATTTGAAGAAAAGTAGCTTCAAATTTCAAACTTTAACCAAGTGTGCCTCATATGTACGGATGAGGACTTTGAAAAGCATTTTTTTTATCTTTATGATTTAATTGTTTTAACTTGAATTGCAAAAAAAAAAGACACCCAGAGCTGTGGTACTTGCTGCAGCTATCACATTTCACTGTAGGTGCCTGGGCTTGTAGTGGCTCACATGCTTTTCCTTAACTAGGTAAAGTGATGTTCTTGTTAATGTAAAATGCTTTGAGTACTGTTAATTTTCTTTCTTCTTTTTTTGTGGGGATTTTAGATGGCTCTTTACATGTGTTATTGGCTTATGATATTTTCCTTCACTTCTGAATCTCATTTAAACCTGAAGGATTCTGTATTTCAATATAGGTAATAACCACTACACTTACGCTACCATGGCATGCCAATTCTTACTGGGTTTTTGAAGACTGACTTCCTTACCTTCAGGCATGCAGGATATATTCACTTGGAGTTGTGCCTGATTGCCAAGTGTTACAGTTTCCCTCAGTGATCCTGCAGGTCCTGTTGTTATCACACACCATTTGGGGCAGGAGGAGTGTGGGAACTCAGCTGCCGTTCCATCCAGTGATGCCTTCCCTTTCCTTTTCTCCTTGAGAGGAGGGAGAGTGCTTGGTCTCGTTTCACTGACTTGATCACAGTTTAGGTAGTAACTCTGAAATTGTCTAATGTAAAGCAGTTTTTCCATGAGCTGTCTGGTGTAAAACAGGTAATCTGGCATGAGAGAGCATGTAGAGCAACATCAGTTGCTGAGAGCTTGCAAAGAACCACCTCAGCAGCTGCTATCACGTCTTGAGGTTAGGCAATGAAGTGTGCATCTTTTCACTGCTCTATCCTGATCCAGTAGTTTGAAGAGCCAAACAATTTGGTTTGTAGGTAGGTTTTATTTCATTGAAACTTCATAATCTTCAGCGATGTAGGGTAGGGAAGATACCTTATCTTCTGTGCATCTTGGAAATTTTTCTGCCACCCTGTTGTGGATTGGTAAAGCTGAGAGGGTCTGGCCTGCAGGACTGCAGATGTACTGTGTATACCTGGGCAGGAGTTTTAAAGAGAGAGGCAATGTAGAAACAAGTTTTTTGAATTGCCACGGGGAGTCTACAGTGAAAGTTCTTATTAAAAAGAACAGCAGGCTCATCTGTTGTGACAAGTTGTGACCCAAGAAGCACTGGGGGAAATGACATGGCCTGAGTCCTACAGGGCTGAGTGCACTCTATCCTCACGGGGCAAAAACAGATGGCAGAAGGCACTCAGTAAGTAATTCTCTTCTTCCTGCCAAAGTGTGTGTTTGCATCACTCGTGTAGCATAGAAAACATGCTGATGCATCACCACAGCTATTTCTTAGACTTTTGGTCTTGTTCTCTTTATAATTTTTTTTTTTTCAGAGTTATATTGATGGGAGAGGGAAGACAATAGCTCTCAGAAATAATCTGCAGTAATTTAGTCCCCTTTCCCTTTGTGCAGCATAAACAAGTATGCTAACACAGTAATAGTTGTTGTTATTACATATCCTTGTAAAGACAAATGGAAATCTGGCAGTTTCCCTGAAGGACTCTGGAGTAATATCTATCTCATCTTTTAGTAAAAAAATAAAAGTATTAATTAGTTTTGGATCTAGTTAGACTCTTCTCTGAAGAAGGCACCTCAACTCCAATCACAGAAATTCTCAGTAGGAACTGACATATTTGAGAAGAAGGCAGTTATTTTGTGTACTTACTATACATGATGGAAAAGCAGATTTAGAACACTGGTTTTCCTCCCCTTTGTAATAGAGGTAATTATAACAAGGAAGAAACCCTACCCATTCTATTAATCTAAATGTATGCAATCTTTTTATTTGTTTAGTTTGAACTGTGGAAAATTTAACAGAGATACTTTTGAAAGAGATTTCAAACAGACTGTTATCTTTTTTTTTTTTTTTTTTTTCTTTTCCTGAGCTACAGCAACTGCCTAGTACTGAAGACAGCCTGGGTAGGGACTTCATTATGGCAATGAGCCAAAAAGTCCTGACTCTCATGTAACAGTCTCTTCCAACAGAGGGCTCAAATCAGAGAAGCATCCAGCCTTAGGATATGGTTGCTTAATAGTGAGGGTGATCCATGGCAAAAGGGGTCACTCAAATGAAGCAATGTGTTCTACTGGGATAGGTTAGTTCCTACTTCATTGTCCTAAGAGCATCTGCATGTTCCTCAGAGCATGGGTACTTGCACTGGCATTTTGCATCTACTTTGTTCTGCAGACCTTAGGTCCTCCAGCAGTTATGGGTATTCAGGTTGCCAAAACAGGTCTAGGGGTTCCTCTGAGTGGTGATGGCCTTGCCAACCTTCGAGTTGTTGCTCATCGCCCTGAGAAAGACTTTGTCTTTGAAGACTGTTGGAGGGAAACGTGTATTGCTCAAAACCTTGTGAACATCATAAATGGTGTTTGACCTCATTCCTCAACAGAAACAGATATTATCATTTTGGGAGAAGTTTGGTGTCCAGAGTCTCCAGTCACAGCCTGTTACTCTTTCCTCTGTACTCTCTTTTATTATGGTATCAGGCAACCCATGGCTCAACAATGTATCATGAGGTGAATGTGTTGAAGGGCTTGTATTTATTTTGGTTGTTGGTTTTTGGTTTGTGTGTTTTTTGTTTGTTTTGCTTTGTTGTTGTTCTTGAAAGGTCCTGGTTCCCTGTCAGCTTCTTCCCACCTCTCCCTGCGATCATGCACTCCTGATGTTATTTTTGTTGTGGTTTTTTAGATTGTTTTGTTTATTTTTGTTTTCCTGCCTCAGACTTGGTAATTGCTCAAGTACACTTGAAATCACCAACCTGGTAGAAAAACAACCTGTCCAAAATGAATCGTGCAGTTTTCTGCTTGGCCGCTGAGTAGAATTGGTTCCTGGCACCAGTGCCACACTCACTACAAAGGAAGGAGTGAAACTGGGGGGTTGGCAGGAAAGACAGGAAAAACAAGGGGCAACAAGTCCTAATATCCGCTCAGCTGTGTGTAAAGCTGCAAAACCCCTTTCCCCCTTCTTCCATTGCTTCCTACTACCCAGTCCAGCTAATACTGTGTGCCTGTATGTGTGCATGAGGAGTAATAGTTTTAGCATCTTATTTTCACTGTGTAAAGCAGATAGAAAGCTGAAAGTCAGATGCCTTCTTACTTGAAGGCTGATATTTCTCTGTACTATGACAATAAAAAATATTTTTCATGGCTTTGTATGTTCCCTCATGGCAAACAGACCTGCCACCAAATTTTATGAAGTAAAATCTTGCTGGCATGAAATAGGTCTGAGTTAAATTATGGAATGGTTTGCATGAAATTTCATGGAAATCTGCTTTGAACTTTCATTTGTACAGAATGCAGCAGGGTTTACATAAGTAAACATTCATTGAAATATTCTCGTCTGTAATTTATTAGCATTAATATTTTGCAAATTATAACTTGTAAAACATGCACTTCTCCAAGGTACAAATCATTAGCTACCTATTAAAAAAAAAAAAAGTACAACTAATCTCTAAATAGTGGCTTTTTGGACTCGAAGTCTCCTGTGTCTTAACAAAAATGTAAAAATGATCAATTCTATCTCAATTTCATGCAGAACCACATGCTGGAGTCTCTGAAAATCTGTCCACCTGGTGTTTTGAGTCTGGAGGCACCAGCAGCTCTGGATTTGGTGGTTTTGCTTTTAAATGTGAGTATATATGATTTTAATAGATCACGTAATAATGCTAATTGGAGGCTGGTTAGTAGAGCCTCTTAAATATTACAGTTTTAGCCAGTTGGTGTATGTATTTGGAATATAGAACCAAGTAGCTGCTCTATAACATATTACTGTCTTTCCAATATAGATCCAAAAGGTACTTGAATTCCTTATGTACTGAAGTTTGTGTGGGTTATTTATTATACGTGTCACTGTACCATGAGTTCAGTAGCAGATTTGTTATATATAGCACAAAAAAAAAAAAAAAGGCAACAAAAGCTTTGGAGACTTTGGGAATTCTGTCAAACCAAATGCAAAATACTTACTTGAAATGAGTGCCTATTTGAACTGGTTGTTTCAAAATCATGATGGGGAACTTTTGGCCTACACTGAATGAAGCCCAGTCTTTATTCTGTCCTTAAAGTGAAAAGTGTAGCTCACAAAATACTTTGCTTTTTTTATCTGATTAAAAGAGAAAAGTGTTCTGAAAATAAAAATGTGTCCAAAGAGGTCAAAACACTGGGTGGGGGGGGGGGTGGGGGAACTGGTAATTTCATAGGTTCCACTACTCTCTAAGGAGTTATAGGAAAATCATACCCATGGCACACCAGATGCATAAGCTTTCCCAAAAATTATGCATACTGTTGAATATTGCCTGGGCCAGTAATGTAGGAAGAAACGTTTTGTGGTACCACCTACAGGTGAGTATAGTTAAAAGCATAGAAGAGGAAATAGGTTTGCAGGCCCAGGAGATGTTGAATAAAAAAAAAGTGATGCAAAAGAATGCAGCCTGGAAGATGAGGAATGGTGTAAAATACTAATAGTCTGATGGGCAATGAGGGGAAGAAAACACAAGATTTGCAGAGCCAAGAGGGTGGCAAGCTTTGTAGAAGTTAGATTTGCAGAATCTGTCTCTATTGCATACAACTTTAAAGTTATGAAAGCCATCAAAGTCCAGAAATGGAAGCTTGTTTTAATTTCCTGCCATACTTTTAATTATATTTGCATTAAATAAAGAAGATAAAATACGACACTTCAAAATCCTCAGCAAGAATTGTGAACAGCAATTTGAAGCACTTCTAAAATAGTTATTCAGCATAAATGAAATGTTGAAAAATAATTGGGAGTCCTACACTAGTTCTAAAAATGGCACATTTGCTTGACAGTTCTTTCTTATCGCATCATGGGGAAACTTGTTCTATCACAACATAAGTAGTCATTTAGTAATTAATATATTGGGTATGTTTAGGCCTCCACTGGTCAAAATGAAGGATAAAGCTTCTAAGGCACTAGCTTGTGATATATTTATAGAAGGAATGTGAAATATTGTGGTTTGTTTAGGAAATCTAATGAATATAATAGAAGAAATGCCACAACACGCAACCGGTGATCATATAAACAGTAGGGTTCTTTTAACAGAATGTTCAAATGTAATTGTTTAAAAGTATACTTTTTTAATTGTTACCATTTCCAAAAAACAATTTTGATATAAAAAAACAATCTAAGCTTTTGCATTGTACAGAATGATGTAATCTAGGTCAATACAATTATTGTTTTCTCAAAGTCGGCCGTTAATTTTCACGTACAGATGCGGAGATAAAGTATGCTTCAAAGTTTATATGTAAACACTCTTTCTCAGCACATAATGTTTATTAAAAGTTATGCTTTAAGATATGCTCCTTATTTAAATCATATGGTATTCTGTGCAAATCTTAAGACATTTTCCTGTCTGCCTCCTAAAAATCACAAAGAAAGAAACTTAGATTGTGAATGCAAATTCTTGTCGTCTGTCTTTGCTCCTCCAAGACCGTATTTTGACTTTGAGAATAACCTTCGTAATGCTGGCAACTACTAGTTACTTGGAACCTCTCTGGTGCTTTTTAACATTGTCTAGCTTATTTTTTTCTATTCCTTTTGCTGTTGGTGGTCCTTATGTGTCTATAATAAGTAGACAGGTAAGTGAGACTGGTTTTGGTAATAGAGTTGCGGTTAACTTTCCTCGTTGTTGCTTTAGAAATTCTATGTACTTTTGCAGATCAACAGTTCTTTGATTCATTGAGGATTTTACTTTCACAAATGGTATTACTAAAGGCAGTTATAGTTGTCATTTTTATGTGTGGGGCATGGATTGATTAATTTACCAAAAAAAAAAAAGGCAGCTTACTAGAGCTTCCCAAAATTTGGGGGGAGGAAAGGGGGAATTATATACAACTTGGTCCAAAAGTTATCATCTTATCCAGATATAAAAAGAGCAAGGTCATCTATTTCTTCATTTAAAAGCAAATATGTTTTTGCAGATTGTGTGAATCAAGGATCCTACTAAGAAAAAATATGACAAAACAGGGAAGTATTTTTATTAAGGTCAGACCCTTTCAAAATGGTCTGCTTTTAAAGTATGTATGTTGCAGTGGGACGTAGAGAACAAGGGCAACAAAGTAACAATTTTTAATGATGGTTTGTTTTAAAAACTGGTTATTGATTCTGTCAATACAGCCCTAGGTTGTTTTTAAGAAGCTAGAAAAATATCCCTTCATACATTCAGTTAGGAAAGGAAGACTTCATAAAAGATACTGTAAATCAAGTGGTATGTACGTGGTATGTAATAGCAGTGCTGAGAATATTTGACTAGAAACAGCCTTTTCATAGTAGTTGGAAGGGAGAATATGAGGAAGATAGAGAAAGAACAAAGGGAAAAATGAGACGCAGGAGGAGGAGAGATTAAGGAAGAAAAAGAAAACAGTCTATCTTATCAGTTTTCCTTTCATGAGGAATAATCTAAAAATGAATAAAATTCTAGCTCAAAGAAGAAATATTTTTACATCACACTAGCTCAGAGAAGAATACCCCATGTTATTAGAAATTAATTCCAATATTATCTTTTGAAGGTCAAGTGAAATTGTGCTCTTGGATATAGATTACAAACCAGGCATATTCTCTGTGCAATTAAAAGCAACATGCTCTACTAAAGAGAGTGAAAACTATTCAAATTAGCTTGGAGTAAAGAATCTGTGTCCTCATTTTGTTACAACAGTATGTATTTCAAAGTGTAACAGCATTAATCTCTAGTTTTATACTTAGTTCTGCAAAGACATTATAGGACTTCAAGGGAAAAAATGGTTAGAAAATGGGAATGTGATTTTTTTTTTTTTTTTGCTTTGTAATTATGGGTTGCAGTTCATACTTTTTTATTCACATTTATAAAAAGCAATGTAGTAACATTAATGAACATGCAGTAAGGGAAGATGCAGTTGATAAGAGATCATTTACATGTAACAAAAAAAAGTAGATTCCAATTAATGTATTCTAATCTATAATGCACTTAATGTCTTGAAATTAATCTATGATTCCATTGGGGCTTGGAGTGTTATTTTTTCTTTCCTATGTCACCTTCTCTGCATCTTCCCCCTCCCCCCATTTCTAAGTGTATTTTATTAAAATTACATGTTTTTATAATTTAAAACATTAGGGTCTTAATTTCACCTCCCAGCCCTAATTAAGATAGTTTTCTTTTTTCCCCAAAGATGCTGAACTCTTGTGGCTCCCATACAAGGTGCTCAGTAGTGCTCAGCACTTCTGCAAATAACTTACTGGAAATGTACGCGCTTTTATTTTAAATAGTTAAATATTCAGAAGGTTCACGCTAAACCTTTTCATTTGGAAACATACCTTTTGACAGGCTCCTTAATTTCTACATTATGCAGTTTTTATAGCTTAAATTGACCACTGGTGGGACAAAGCTATGCCAAGTGGTCAAGTGGGTGTGAGACTAGGGTACTGTTGGCTGGTGTGTTGAGATGCTGATGGTTTTTTTCAGATTTGAGTGGCAAAAATCTAAGTTGCACTCCCACAACATCAGCCTTTCTTTCGGTACATGCCATCATTGTACACTTCAACTATTTTCATTTCAATATATTAATATAAGAGCATTTGATATTATACTGAAAACCACTTGAATTATTCAGCAAATATAGAGAAAATGTTCCAGCTTGTGGATAGGTTATTTGAAAAGAAATTAAATACACAACATAGCTTGTGTTGGGGGATTTCTCAAGGTTAAAAATAATTTTGGATCAGAACCTATGTGAATAAAGGACATTTGAACTAGTTAGGTTTTTGTGAACATAACTCGGCTTCCTACAAAGCTGTTGAATTAAACGAGTTGGAGCATAAAAGGGTATAGAATAATATATCTAGTGGCTTCTTGTTTTCTTGCCTTTCCTGCTTTGCCCTCAGCAGCGATGCTGTGCCCAGACCCCTGCCTGTGCTCGCAGCGAGCCTTCCTGCGTGGCAGCTTTGCCTGTGCCCTTCAGCTCCAGCTGCCATAAAGCAGGGTGTAAAAGACATGGGTAATCTTGAGCTGACCCAGCAAACCTCCAGGATATTCATGTGACCTGCAAAGGTCTAGCAAAGGAGATGTATATCTTGTCCAAAGCAGGGGTTTGGTGTGATTTACATTGGTGCATAGACTTGGAGCAGAGGCTGATTTCTAAAGTCAGTGCAAGAATTGTGTGTCTGTCGTATGCAGAGAAATATTTCTGTAACTCCTGGATCTTTCTCAGCTCAGTCTGAGTCTTCTGAAAGGAGAATTTCAAAACTAATGGTACTGTGCTGTTTGATATATGATTGTAGTCGAGGATAATTTCCTCTGCTCATTCATTCGTCACTTAAAAACCCCCAAACAAACAAAACCCCAAACAAAACCCCACCAAAATTAACCTGAAGTCTATAATAAATTAACTGAGTTAGTGGAATAGTAGAACCAGAATGTATAATTATTTTTTAATAAC